>VKOC01030590.1:0-10633 GCA_009364415.1 Spea multiplicata
AGGGGGTTAATTGTCCTGCTCATAGCGATGCCTATGAAGCCAAGGTAATCACAATTACATTTGTAGTATGTTTTGCATATTAGAATCCATCAACTTCTACCCAAGCTTTGTTTATTGTTGTTTGTACTGTCCCATACGTCCCATTTGAAAATGAAAATGAACGAAAAAGCTCAACATTTTCCTTTTATTTGAAAACTTAGTTTTTGTAGCTATGTACCATCTACTCCCTCTCACATTTTCTGGAAGTGTTGCTAGCATTTAATAAGCAGCTGTTAAATATAAAGCTTTACAGGATGTAATTGGCTTTTTGGCAGAGTTCCCAGAAAATCTGGGCAGAGTTTTAAGTTGTTCTGCCTGTTAAGCTTCTATGACTTGAAAAGATCTAACAGCTGCTAATTAAGTGTTGACATTGCAATACCAGAGATACTGGTGACCCTAATACCCAACTTTTGATAATATGTTAAATAATCACAAGGCTATAACAGAGTTGCAAAAGAATCCCTTAAGATGAAAAGAAAAATAAAGTAAAAAGTGAAGGGGTTCTATGGACTTCAAGCTACTTTTTTAAAATAGTCTGCGCTACTGCTGTGGGGGCAGAACAAAAGATCCTCAAAAATAACAAACAGTAGTTTGAATATAAAAAAGTAACCTCACTCAAATGCCCTAAAATATAGTATAATGCCTCCTCCCTTGTCTGCGGGGGTAAATTAATGCACAGCTTTCCTTACAGGCACTGAAATGGTTAATTGTAATTTGTAGACTTGAGCATTCATCTTCGGACGAACATGAAGAAGAGAAGATAGCGACGATAAAACGTACACGAAGACAAAGACACACAACACGAAGAATCTTCGTGATCGTCTACTAATCTCCCTGGTCCCTTCCCCATCTAGTTCGCCGTCAGAGGTTACAGGGCAGTGTGAGTGAGCCTATTGGTCGTTTGCAGTTGATTGGTTGATGCAAGAGGAAGACCCTGCAGGTGACCAATAGGATCACTCGCACAGCCTTTTTAACTCCTGACAGCGAAACTACGGATTTCCGTAGGTTAAAGGGCCGTGCAAGTGACCAATGGGCTCACTCCCACGGCCCCTTAACTCCTTAAGGTATAACTTGACCACTTGTCTCCCTGCTGCAACAGTTAAATGTCCGTACGAACGACCAATAAAGTCACTTGTATGGACATTTAACTGATAGAGCAGGAAGACCAGTGGTCTCTGCCGGCCAAGTTACGGCACCAGGATTTTAAATTAGTTGTCATCCCCCCTCATTTACTCTCTCATGCTCTTTCACGCTCTCTCACACTCTCAATCATGCATCCTAACTGTGTACCAATCATTGTGGAACAGAGACTTCCCAAGCTCTTTGACACAAAAACAATAGTATTTTTTTTTCTGATAACTGCTTACTGTTCAACCCCGGGCATCCCTAACTAGACCTTTTCTTCTATTATTTGGACCTTTACTGCACATGTTCTGATCATCGAAAAGAGTAAATGTCAGGAACCACTTTTTCGCTGCCTGAACCATGGCTTTTTACCTGTGGCTTTAAATCTGCTACCACTAGTGGCCGTCCTCCACCCTCTGGAGCACTCAGAACTCAGGTGTGCCTTGTTATCTGGGTTGAGCCCTAGTCAATACATCCAGCTGGGCCTTGTTACCTGGATTACCCTGCCTTTATGAACCTGCCCTGCCCTTCAGTCAGGGCCTTTGTATTGAAGTCTATTGACCTTCCTGCTGTGGCTCTGCACCTGTATTGTTCCTGGTTCCCTGCTTTTGTGTCCTTCCAAGTGGACTCCCTGCTTTTGTGTCCTTCCAAGTGGACTCCCTGCTTTTGTGTCCTTTGAAGCAGGCTGTGTGCTTTTCGTACCCTTCCAAGCGGGCTCTCTGTCTATCGTGCCCTTCCAAGCGGGCTCCCTGCCAAAAGACTTATTACCTGTATTTTATTTTGTCATAAGTCCAGTTACTTGCTTAGACTATATTGCCCTTATTTGTTGGTCCTGTTATATACATAAAATAAACTGCATTACCTGGATTTCTACTTGTGGTGTCTTTGTTTGCATAATCATGCATCATGGGTTACAGACTGAACCCCAAGTATCCCCTGCGCATGGGCTCCTACCCGACCTGATCACCCGAGTCCTGACAGTAAACTACATTGTATGGTTAGCACCTGTGATATCTCTTCTCCCACACAGTGCTTACAAAGGGAAGAAACCTGTTCAAACTATAAAAATTGCTTTAAATGACTAGACAATATCTCAGTAAAATTAAAAATTAAAAAATGTATTTGCACAAATACATAAAGTACTTTCTTACTCCTATAATACTGCATGCTGCCTACTGTTTCTATATGAATGAAGTCATGGAATTCTGCTAATTTTTCCCAGTTTTTGACAACTGGAATCTTATATGATTTAAGTATTAAGTAATATTAATGGGTGATGGGAATTAGGGAGAGCTCATCTAAATTTTATTATTGACAGGAAGTGAAATGGTTAACATCAGAAACAAAGAACCAATAAGAGATAGCCCCCAGAATTCTCCACTTCCTCTTCTTTGATGTGCTGAACAGATAGCACACAATCCTATCCAACAGCTGGGAACCGCAACAGGCAAGGAACCGGGAAAACTTCTATCTAAAACAAACTAAACTCCAGATGGGATCAAATTATGCAACAAAAAAACCCAGAAAACATTGTGAAAGTAAACGGCATATGACAATGCAATACACGAAAGCAAACATAACATCACTCATACAATATATATGTAGTAAAACAAAACCCCAATAACACACCTAAGATAAGGGAGTCATTATCCAGCCATGACTTCACAAACTGAAGAACAATAGAAACATCCCAGAAAGAGGAATACCTCGAATCGGATCTCTCCCAAGATTCACTCCCGCACTCAATTCCGTGAGCAGCAGAAATAGCGGAACATGCCACATTGATAGACTGGTATGACTTACCTTCCGAAAACAGGTGCCGTAAAGGGATCAAGGTGTAGATCCCTGAGGGACGCTCATGAGCGACGCAGGAGACGCTGAACGTCTCTCTTCATGGACAAGAGTTTTGCTTGAGAGAGTCTTAAAACCGTCTCCACGTAATCCACCATGAATCCAATGAATTGAACCCATTGAGTTGGGATCAGTTCCGATTTCTTGTCGTTGATTATGTAACCCAACCCAAGCTGCACCGTAAGCAGAGTGTCTCTGCGGAGAGAACTCTGATCTTGCGCCATTAGCAGTATGTCGTCCAAATACACTATGGATCGAATCCCGCGCCCCTGCAGGAACGCCATTACGGGCTTCAGAAGCTTGGTGAAACACCACGGGGCGGAACCCCGGTCCCAAGTACTTAGGGGGTCACCCTAATGGGGCGGTACAGTAGAGTGGTGACTCTATAATATACAAGTGGCCTAGACCACAACAAACTACCATAAGGCATAAGGCAGTCAGGCTGTACTTATATAAATATATATGAGAATAACTGAAAATAATTGTATTTTTTTCCAACTTTATTAAGATACCGAGGGGGTCACCTTCTATGATATATGGCGAGGGGGTCACCCTCGAGCGGAGAAACAGAGGGAAAAATGCTCCGCGTCACGATTATGCTATGGCCCTGTTATGTAGACAGAGCCAGATAAACATGGTGGACTGCTGCGCGTGAAACGGTACGGCTGAGTAGCCGTGTGCTGCAAAGAAGCGAGGCAGCGGCACCCCCGGCAGGCGACAGGCGACAGACCACGTGGGAGGGCCAAACCGCAGCACCCCAGACAAAGATGCGGTCTGACCCCACTGCCAGATGCGGTAGGACCGCACAACAGGGCTAACGCTAGAAAATGAAGGTAAGGGGCAAACAACATAGAAATAGACAATCCAAATAGACAAAAAAACAGCCTGATTAAAAAATAACAAAACACAGAGGAACAAAACCCACAGAATAAAACTAATAAACAAGATAAAAACACATAAAATCCATAAAATACACAATAATAATAATAAACACTGAAAATTACAAATCACAGTGTGTAGCACACTAGAAAAGAGGGTGTTCACCTGAGGCTAGCAGCAAAGAAGAGGGGCTATTTATGGACATGTCTTGTTTCTTATTGGTTTCTGATGTTAACCATTTATTTGCTGCTGGAGGTTTTAGTAAAGAAAATGATGCAAATATGAAGCCTCCTGTCTTGCCATAAAATAACAGATTACTTCTCTACAGCAAGGTTGTTTAGCCATTGCCCTGTTTACTTTTATATTGCAGCAGCTTATTTGTTTTACTTTATTTGGTAATTATTGCACAGTCTATACAATTTGATCCAGATGCCTATACTTAATTTCGTAATATGCGAGAGCAAATTAAAGGTTTGAAAGTAACAGGAAATTGATCAATTAACTATAGGATAAAAATGCATCATACATAACAGCCATTATTTATTCATATTTCCAGGCAGAACTTATATTTACCTCAAAAGGTCAGTTTCTAATAATTCCTGATGTTAATGCAGAAAAAAGGTCACTTTAATAACATTTAATGTGGATTACTGCATACACACAAATACATGTTCTCTCTCTCTGCATTGCACTTGACATATATTATTACTTAAGAAACCTAATTGTTATTTTGATGGCACAGCAGAACTATGAAAACTAAAGAAATCTTGATCCTTTACATTAATGTCATCAGTGTATGCAGGGTCGGCCGAAGACTTAACGCCGCCTGGGGCGAAGTTTAAAATGCCGCCCCCCCGCCGGCGGTACTTACCTTTGAAGAGTCCTGCGGCGAGTCTCCCTGCTCTGCCACGGTGCAGGCTTGTAATGCTGAGCGCCGGAAACTGATGCCACTTCCGGCGCTCAGCATTACAAGCCGCACCAGACCGAACAGGGAGACTCGCCGCAGAGGAGAGAGAGAGGGGCGCCGAGCGGGTAAGCGAAACCCCACTCGGCGCCCCTCTCTCTCTCTTCCGCTTCAAAAAAAAACATTTGGGGCAAAGTGCCGCCCCTTCTAAAGTGCCGCCTGGGGCAATTGCCCCAGTTGGCCCCATTGTAGGGCCGGCCCTGAGTGTATGCACAGTTATGTAACAACTCCTAATATGCAGATGGATCCTTGCTCAATTAAAGAATCATTTTAGAAAGCAAGGTCTTCAGTCTGTAACAGTCAAGTATACCTACAGTTCAGTCTCCAGGTACTGTGATCTCAGAACTTAATTGGCAGCTATGCTCCAAAACCTAAGGGCTTAGTGCATTCTTTACAATATTCAATGTTCACGCCAACGGTGTGATGGCAAGCCGGGTTTAAGAGAAGTCCAAATAAGCTAAAAGTATGCAGGTACGCAGAGGGATTTCTAGCAATATCATAAGTCATGCTGAGGTCTGGAATACTGGAAAAATAAACAATACGAAAAAACATCACCAAAAGGTTCACTACACTGGCAATAAAATGTAACTCGATGTAGCGAGGCTGGGATGCATACAGAATGACTTACTGAGAGGCCATTAAAGAACACCTGACACAAGGATTAGCTGAGGCGAAAATAAGAAATAATATTTCTAAAACGCATCAGGGAATAAGAAAGAACAAGGTGGATCTGCCAATGGGAAGAGGTTAGTTGTGCAGCCACAGCTATTTATTGGGACAGCTAAAACTTTGGAATTCAGTTCTGCATTTTTAAAGACGCATACAGCGATCTCCAAATATTTGCAAATAGCAGTGAATTTTAATAGGCTTCAAAGGCTTTCTCTTGCGACTGTTTTTACATTAGACTTGTGCATTCAGATTCATACAAATTGCAAATTAACAGGTCAAGGCCAGACCCCCCATGAATTAGACGAAAACTCAGAATTTGTGTCTGAAATGTGTGGGCATACATTCACTCACACTCTCTCACTCACACTCTCATTCTCGTTAACTCTCTCTTACGCTCTCTAAATGTTTCCCAACCTTCTCTGTAAACAACTTTAGTTTCTACCAATCCACATCCTCCTTCAGCTTCTCCCTTTTCTTCTCTTTTCTATTTTTAATTTTCCAAAATGTGCGCGTTTGTGGTGACATCCTCTCCCACCATATTGCCTTGAGTTCAAGTGAGGGCAAAATGACAGTGCTTCTGGTAAAGTCCTCTCACCCCATTGGAGGATCGCGTAGAGCCATTTCCACCGGGTTATGACAACTGAAATGCGGACAAATATAGAAGATGTCACGACACCCTGGCTCCCGGCACCGGCGGGCAGATCGCCGCTCGCGAACGCCGGGTTCCTGATCCCTCGGTCCCCAGTACCGGTGGGCGGACTGCCGTCCGCAGATGCTGGAAACCCGAGACTCCTTCCCAGAGCTCCGTTGCTGGCAGGCAAAGACTCTGCCGCCGGCCGGGACTCAAGGGGTTGAGTCTGGGGTTTCCGTGCCGGTATACTTACCTCCTCTCCTGGCGTCGTCTGTATTGCAGTTTTACTGCTCATTTACCACACTTTTTTTTTATATTGCAAACCTACAGTTGTACTTCAATGTACTGCAGCTTCCGTACAAAAATAACTGCAGTACAACTGCAGTACAGTGAAGTACAAATGCAGTAAAACTGCAGTAAATATGCAGTAATAGTAAAATTGCAGTATTGCAGTTTTTCCATGTCCAAAAAACTGCAGTATTACTTCAGAAAAACTGCAGTAATTTTTTCGTAAGGGATCCTTTAGGATTACCCACAATTATGTATAAATGTTAGACGTGCAAACGACAACAAATTTAAGTTCCTAGCCATTCGGTTAATTTTTAATGCAGGAATGATATTTGTTGTCCGTGCCAACATTCATTCTTACACTCTCACACTCTCATTGGCGCTCACTCTCTAAATTATTGTGATACAGGTCCCTCGGGGGGTGCTGGAACCATCAAGGGAGGTAGTAGCCTCTGGTGCAATTTAGTGTATCAAATAATAATAACGGGGTGGTGGAAGCATAAAGAAAGAAGAGAAGAAATTAAAAAAAAACATTTGTACATGTTTTGTTTACTGTGTAACAGAGTTAAAGTCGTGGTGATTACTTTATTTTTCAAATACACACATTGCAAGTTATAACTAATCGATCATCAGTCAACTTCTTCATCATACATCATATCTAGTGGAATGTGGGTTAAGTGTGGTCACAAATCTATTAACTAAAAAAAGAAACCAACTGCATAAAGCTAATTGCTGTGATGTAAGAACGCTGCTGACAAAATAGATCTGAGGATTAATTAATTGATAGGAGCGCACTAGGTTCATCCTTCTCATAAGGATTATTTTTAATGTTATTCGTGATTTTTAGTTTTAAAATAATCCTTCGTTATCTTAATTTTCTGTGTGTAATGCAAATGTTACTGATTGATTTTAAAAAATAATTTTATAATTTCAAGATTCAAGGTATCTTATTTACAACAACATTTTTACTATGCTGTATGACATAGGTAGAAATAAAGATACATAAAAGAACAATTTTTATAAGAAGAAGTTATCACTGCATTGGTAAGTCAAATAAGTTTGAGAATCTGTGCTCTAAATGTTTCCCTATCTTCCGTGCCAATCACTTTCGCTTCTCCCAACCACTTCCGCTTCGGCATCTTTTTCTGCATCTTCTGCTGGTAATTCAAAAGGATTTAATTACTTTTTCTTGCCACTGTATAGTATTCAATATCTTGTATTGTTTTAGACAAGAACGGGAGTATGTTAGAGAGTGTGAATGTGGGCCCATGGATTTCATGGATGCTCTGGCCTAGTTTTCAGGGCTTCGTACGTATGGCCAAAAATTTACCATAAATCTGTTTTAACTAATACCACAAAGATTATTGTATTGTTCTTGTCCATATTAAATACGTAATTTTAAAATTCACAGTTTGGGTTGGAAAAAATATGTGAAACCCTAAGCTAATCACTTGAGCAAAAGCTAATTGGAGCCAGGAAATAACAAAACTGGAGTCCAATCAATGAAACAGGTTTGAAGGTGTGTTTTAGAGCTACTTTGACTTAAAACAAAACACTCAATAATTTTGAGTTTTACGATTCTCAAGAAGCATCCACTGATGGGAACCATGCTTCACAAGAAAAATAAATTGTTCATTTGCATAAAGCTGTACAAAGTAATCTCAAAGAGTTTCAATATTTATCCGTCAACAGTTTGACAAGTTGTTTATAAATAGAGACAATTTTGTACATTGGCTACTTTACCTGAAATTGGGCACCCAGCCAAGATGACTCCAAGGGCATAAAACAGAATACTTAATGAGGTAAAAAAAAGAACCCTAGAGTAACCACTAAGCTAAAGGTTTAAAGGAATCACTGAAACTGGTTAACATGTCTGTTCATGAGTCTACAATATTCAAAACATTGAACAGGCATGGAGTCTATCGTAGGACACCATGGAGGAAGCCTGTCGGGGGTCCGGAGGTGCATTCGTGGCCTACCCGTGAGGCTGCTTCGCTGATCCCTACAGCCTGACATACGTTTCTCACACTGATTTGTCACTCTTGGACTGTTTTGTTTGTCGCTCCTTGCTATCGAGGGCTACCCATTACAAATTTTACCCCGTTACAGATCCATTAACGCTTTTGTGTTTCTGATATATATGCTGCTGGCCCTTGACCATCTGACCATTCTTTTGTCTAATGCCTCTAGTACTACACTCCAGTGTTTGACTTTCGTGCTTCTGCTGCTGCTTGGGTGGTCTTGCCATCCCTTTGACCAATCAGGTTAACGGTGTTTGCAAGGAGAGCCTGTTCGAGCTTTAGTGAGCGGCAAAGAGCACCTTGACACTCCACACAGCTGGTGGACTGATGAAACTAAGGTTGAACTGTTCAGAAAGAACATGAATCATTAAGTATGCCGCATATACACATGAAAACACCATACCAATAGTGAAGTATGGTGAAGGAAACATGATTCAGGGCTGCTTTACTGCCTCAGGGCCTGGACAGCTTGCCATCATCCAGAGTAGAATGAATTCTCAAGTTTTTCAAATTATTATACAGAATAATGTCAGGGTGGCTGTCCAGTAGAAGTTGTGCGAGCCAGCAGGACAATGACATCAAAGTAAATCAACTACAGTATGGTAGAAAAAATAAAATAAAATGCACCTTTGGACTAAAATTCCTCCTGAACATTGTGCAGGTCTGATCCGCAGCTCTTGTTTAATGTTATTGCTGCCAAAGGAGGTTCGACCAGTTATTAACTCCAAGGGTTTACTTACTTTTTCCACCAGCACTGTGAATGTTTAATGAGTGTTTAAATAGTTGTTCAATAGTTCATGTTCAAAGACATAAAAGATTATCATTGGTTTTGTGCTATTAGCTTTAGCGCATATTGTTTGTCTATACTTCTGAGATGTAGATCATGTCATATTTTATAAATTAATGCAGAAAAATGGGTGATGTATAAGGGTTCACTTACATTTTCTTGCCACTGTAAATATTATATTGGATTTTATAAACATACAAGATTTTAACTGAAAAGCAATTTAGAAAACCCATAAATAAATAAAGCAACAGTGACATCAAGGGGCAAGGAAGGAACCATATGATATGGAGATAACGAGAAAGTGGAAATAACGAAACAGAAGTAGCAGTTGATGTGAACCAAAAACAAGGTATAATTTTAATGAGTCAAGCATATGTTTCATTCGTTATTCTAATCTATTTTGGCATACAACAATTAAGTCTCAAATTTAGGGATACATAAAAATATGATATATACTAAAGAATATAAATGTAAAAAATAACAATAGTGAAACTAACATTAATCCTTGACAGTTTAGTTTGTTGTGGATAATAATCCATTATTATCTGTTCACTCAATAGTAAGCTCTTGAGTGCCATCTATTCTGAACGGTTTCTTTTTTTGATTGTTGGTGTTCCCAAAAGAAGGAGGTCACTGACACCTTCTAGACTCACCTTTACCGACAGAAGCACCATCTTAAGGAAGAGATCCACACACAGTTTAGCACTGAAATAGGCTATTTTAAGTAAGAGTTTAAAAAGAAAATAGGAGTTCCCTTGGAGGAGTGAAAAGCTTTTTATTAGGTTGCAGTAGCGTACCTAGCGGGGGGTGCGGTCCGCACCGGGTGCCGCTCATCAGGGGGGTGCCAACTTGCCAGCACCACCCCTCCAGAGACTGACAGTAATGTCCGCCGCTGGAGGAGCAGGCTCGCAAGGGAGCGGTATCTGAGGTCTTTAACCGCGCCCACCGCCGTCCGTGCCCTCTGAAGTCTGAACTGGAAGAAGACAGAAGAAGAGGAGCGAAGAGCGGGAAAAGGAGCTGAATGCTGTAAGGAGAACAGAGGAAAGGTAGGAAAGCATTCAGTGAGAGTGACAGTGAGAGTGGACTGGTATGTGTGGATTGGTATGTGTGGATTGGTATGTGTGGATTGGTAAATGTGTGAGAATGATGGGTGGTATGCTGTACCATTTCCAATGTAGTTTTCATTATATAATTATGCTCTAAAAGTACATCATAACTTCTCTCTATACTGTTCCATACAGTGGCAGAGCTGGGAGACAGAGGCCTTGCACCCCCCACTACAGGACTCCTGAAAGGTAAGTGAACTTCAAAGGGGGGAGAGGGTAGATAGTTAGGAGGGGGTAGATAGGGAGAAGGGATTGAGAAGGGGTAGATAGGGC
>VKOC01030592.1:0-17574 GCA_009364415.1 Spea multiplicata
TAGTAAAAAAAAAGCTTTTTTGAGAATAACCATCCTCTCAGTTTTACCTGTCATTTTTTCACTAATGACATTGAGCTTTAACAAACAGACAATGTATAAGAAGTTCATCTTCAAAATTGTGATGGTTATTTATTCCAAGATATTGCTTTCCAAATTAACAGCAGGGGGTATTATCTCACTGAGTCATGCTGTGAATTTTACTTGATTCTCCCATTAAAGTTAATGATTGAAACATGATTGATTTTCTGTACATTGTGTTCTGACTGCTTCTCTAACTCACACCCTATTTTTGGAAACTGCTCATCTTCCGTGTGTTCTGTCTATAAGCAGCTTCTTTTTTAAGGTCACATTTGAAGCACTATAAATGTCTATCAAAATAATTTTTGGCATGAAAACCAAATCAAAATAAACTAGCCTGACATGAGCTAAGATGCAGTCATTTGTTTTACAAAATCATTTTGTGTTTTGGAAATTAAGCCAATTAAAATAGTATTGGTTTGTTGGCATTACTTGAACAAATATGTCTAATGAGTCACACATGGCAACATAAATACAGTTTATGTATATCTAAATATCATAGGACAAAGAGAGAAGGGCAAGAACCTTCTGGCCCGGAGAGGAACAAGTAAAGCCAATCTTTCCCTTGCCCTCCACATACTTATAATAAAACACATTTACACAACATGCTAACACGCACTCCCTCACACACACTTACACATTCATGCTCATACCCACAATAGCTTACAGATTCATGCTCACACATGAGCAAATGAGTTCCCAAGAGGGTATATCCAGAGCTCAAATAGGACATGGGGGCAGGATAACCAAATGTCCAAATTGAAAATGCACACCTTCCAAATGTGGCCCTTTAGCTCCTAAATAGCGCTACACACCTATGAGTGGGTGGTATCACAGCATTCAGGAGATGTTGCTGCATACACATTGGGCTGTTGTTTAGCTTTAGCATATACCAAGGGCTGTAATTTCATACCTCAATGCAATGTGTGTACCCCCCCCATGTCCCAAATAAGAAATGGGTAAGGATGACCAGATTGGGCATTTTAAAGCTCGGGACAGATATTATAATGTATCTAGTAGATTTTATTAGATAAGTAAAATATTTTTAAATGAAAGTCAGAAAATAGTGATAATTTTTATCATTTTTGTTTTGTTATAGTGAATTAGATGCTGAAGGTTAAAAAGGAAAAAAAAATCCGCGACCTGAGTCCGTGTCTCGATACGTGATGATGTGTTCGTATCATTGTATCACGACGCCCCCACTTCTAAATTCCACGATATATCGCTTGTCTCCATGGACGCACTGGTTGCCTGGATACTTAGAAGCAATGGGAGGACATATAGTATCATCAATGGAGGGGGCGTCGTTATACGCTATTGGCATTTTTTTCTATACATCTTTAGACACAACAAGACAAGAAATTGAGACATGCACAAAAAATCTGAACCCTTTGTGAGTCCTATAACCACCTAACACATATTTCATTTGCTTAACACTCTACACCATTGTGGTTGTTTTTTCCTTTTTTGTCTTACATGAGCGCCCCTGTGTGCAAAGCAAGGTCTATAAAGACAATTTCTCTGTCACTAAATCAACGGTGAGGTCTGGTTTTCAGCTCATATGTGTTTATTATTGGTTTATTTTATACTAGCGCATCATTTTATTTGTTTTTTGCATTACATGATTGGATGAGTTTGGTGTGGAAGAAATTGACTGGCCCATACAGAACCCTGACCTTAACCCCATCAAACACCTTTGAGATGAACTAGAACAGAGCTTGTGAAACAGGCATTCTCGTCCAACATTAGTGACTAGTGACTGACCTCACAAATGCTCTACTAGATAAATGGGCAAAATGTCCCACATTTGTGCTTTCCAAAATCTTATGGAAAGCATTTTCAGAAGTGTGACAGCTTCAATAGCTGCACTTGGGGGCAACAACATATTAATGACTATGTATTTAGAATGCAATGTCATCAAAGATCCTGCTTTTGTGCATATAGTGTATGTAGTGTAAAGGAGTACTTCTAATATTAAAAATAATTAATGCCCAATCTGATGCTTAACATCAATTTAACTTCATTATAAACAAGTGTAAATAGGCCAACAATGATTAGGACAATTGTTTTTATTTGTGGGGGGATGGCCTTGTTTTTGAGGCCTTGTTTACTATAAACTGCTGAATTTACCAAAATGTGTTACATTTGCAGTTCATTGCAATCCATAACTGTTCATGCAGTAAACACTATTTTAACATATTTCAGCAAGTTTATAAGTACAATCTAGATTTAGGTTGTGAGCAGCTTTAGTAAGCTTTTGTTGTTTCTGTATTTCCAAAAATCTTGCTTGCAGCATACTAATATGGATGTGCTTTGAGGAACAGGTAGCTGGCATAATGCAAGGGTAATAGTGTTTAAATTGAGCCTACATAAAGGGAAGTAGACCCAAGACAAGACCTATCCTCTTCTACTCCTACCTCCAAACATTCAAGATATAAGGTGCCATATGTCACCTACAGGAAGCTTAATATATGAAGCAGGATGCCAGTTCCTTCAACAACAGATTAGCAAGTGTAACACAAATGGTGTAAGTCCAAGTGTCTGCAGAAGGGCAGACACCAATCACTTTGGCATAAAAGTGATAAATAATAAAAAAAATCTTAAACTACCATGCACTGCAATAACTTCAGATATTTCCGTTGTCTGCCTGAACTTTTGTAAACAATTAAATGCAGCAGTGTCATGTGATTCCACTGTAAACGTAAGGTTGCTTGCACAAAGAGTGAGTGCCAGAAAGAAAACTGTGAGTGAGGGAAAGGATGATGGTGGGAAGGTGTATTTATGAATGAGAGTGTATGTATAAGTGTGTTTATGTGTGAGTATGTATGTGTAAGAGTTTGTGTGTGAACATGTACCTGTAACAGCAACAACATCTGAGCTTAGGAGGCGATTGTTAATTGTATTGTATATGGCACACGTTATCACTCCGGCAAGTGATCACATGTGGCCCCTGAAACATTTTTTGAATGTCTTGATAACCATTTTGTAGAAGAAACCCCGTGACATGCCAGACACATGAATAGTCGTTAAGGGGATTCATTTCTGTGAGATGTCTGGCAGATCAATTGTCATCAAGGGGTTAATGATATATGACGCAAATATTTGAGTTATATATATCATCAAGTGTTTTATTTCATAAATATCAATGGCTATGTGCATTTATGCCTTTTTATGTGTTTAAAGTGTTTTTCATTTTTCCCCAAAGGTTGTTTTTTAATTCAAGTCCCAATGCACCTGCTTTTAGCTATGTCATTGATAAATCTATAATAAAACGACAAAAAACTATAATTTAATATAATAATAATAGGAATTTCTCCTGATAATATTGCCGCACCCATTGGTTATTTTTAAGTCAGCCAAAGTATGCAGTATACAATATTGTAAAAGAATAAAACATAAATATATGCACACATAAATATTTAACATATAAATCTAAAACAAAAAATATAAATATACAGTCATGCCTCACATGGTCTGTTAAGGGTCTGTTTATTTAAAGGCAAAGTTCATATTTCAACAAAAAGTACCGTCTCAACTTAGTGAGCAAACATTCACTGTTAGATCTGTCTTTACTGGTATAAAGTGCTCATATGTTACAGTTCATTGCAGATACTCATGTGTCACATCCATTCTTAGAGTAACTCCAAGTTAATTGGTGTGATGGCTTTCAAGGAACATAATTGATTAAACTAAGCAAACTAAAATAAATAATGCAGAATACCATTCATTTTTTCAACACAAAGCACATCATTTTGTGCCATCATTTAAAATGCCTTTGTTTTGCCTTGTCTCTGTGCATTTGTGTTAAACCACCAGGGCAATGTGAAGAGGAATTAATTAAAAGTCTTCCAAACACTACTTAAAATGGAAAAAGAAACAAATGAAACAACACTTTGGTATTCCAATTTCAAAACTTGCAAGAAGGTTATTATAGTGATTTTCTTGCAAACATAGTAAGAATGCAATGGTCTACAGAGTTCAAAAATAGCATGTACATACAACCCCATCTTTAAAAACCTTAAAGCATGTTGCAAAAAATCACTAGGAAAGAATTCATTATTCTCTGTTTGACAGAGGGCAGCTGAAAATTCTATGCTGTCCAAATTTAAAAAGCATTAATCGCTCTTTCTTGTTAAATGCTGAGCTATGGAAATGTCACTGAGTGTGGAATCCAGCAAACACTGACAAGAGACCTCCTCCAGCTTTCTTTAGTCCAGATATGAATATATGCAAATAATTCTAGTTTTTTTATGTACTGACAACTGCTAGAGAATATTACTTACTGGAAGAAAAGAATGTATTAAACCCAGCTAGTACAAATCAGCAGAGTACATTAGAAACATAATTCTGGGCAAACCAAGGTATTATCATTCATTTGGGCAACATATTTTTAACCCCTCTCATATGAACATGCAGATCTATACTAAACCAATTTGCATTATTGTGTTAATATATGTCTAACAAATGTGTTGCTTTTCTATACAACAGTCTTATATATATGTCAAGTCATATTGTGAATCATTTTAAAAGCTATTACGTCCCAGATGCTGATTGTGCAATTACACCTGTGGGATATTTAGGCATGTCAGCATGGGGCCATAAGCTTGGAAGAGCCGTATCTTCTCATTCTGTACTAGTATGTCTTATTTCTGCAAGTTGTTATTTTTAATGCTGTTGCTAATTTTGAATTCTTCTTTACTGTAATAGTGGTGCAGAATAAAAAAATTTAATAATGTTATTACCGGAGGCTTGCGAAGGTACTAGTTACCACTACAGAAGCATTCCGGTGTATTGTTTTTCCCCTTGAACACAAAAATGGTTAGTGCTGTGTTGGTCCCAGCACTGAAAGCCTAAAGAAATTTTGAATACTGATTTACATCTAAAGTCCTTTGAGGTCTATGACTCTACACCGTATGGGATGTACGTGAACCAATAAAAAGGCATCATAAAATATTTGATTATCATTAGGACTATACTCATGACAAAAAACTCTTTTTAAAGGGACAGTGTAATGTCCCTAACACCCTACTATAAAATAATACATATGAAAGTACTCTGTAAGTAATATGCAGTCTTCCAAAATTAAAGAAATAAAAAAACTTACTTGTACCACAAAATCGTCTTTCTCCATGATCCGAACTTTCTTGCTACTGGCTGCTTAAGCCACCAACCAATGACAGAAAAGAGCTTTCATTGAAATCAATGGGAAAGCTTTACACTTGCGTACTGGGGTCTAAAGGTTGCATGCATCATTTGGCAGAGCCAGTGTTGGAGCTGAATGGAGGTGAGTACATAGTGAGCAGGGCATTTAATCGGAAAGATGGGGAAAGGGGAAAACGCATTTGGGGAGATTCTAAAAACATTTATAATCCAAATCTGATCGATTTTAATTAAGATTATGCTTCACAGAGAGCTATCATTACAACTATACAATTTTTTCCTTTTACAAAGGGGCCTAACTTTTCGTAATTAGTTTCACACCCCGAAAATGCTAAAGGCACTGTAATTTATTTAATCCTTCTGAAACCTTCACTTAAAAGGTAAAACCATAAAACAAGTGAATTATAAATTCTAATTGACATTTATACGATCATTATCCCTTCAAATGCTTTCTATAACTTTTTAAAAATAGTATATTTTTCTTTATACATCGCAGACATGGCACGTAAAAAAAGCATGGCACTCACACCATTATTCTGTTGAGACCCCTAGTTCATTTGTTGAGACAAGGAAGTCTCCATGAGCATTCACTGATTAGCAAATGGAATATGAACTAAGATATAAATTCTATGCAAACTGAATCATTAACATTTGCTTCTTGTAGCTTGGAGACCTTGTAAATCATATGTATCTGAGTGTATTGTGACAAAATATCATTGCTAATTAGGATTAATTTTCTATAATGAAAATGCAAACCAAGGTCTTCTATGAAAAATGCTTGTTAATTTTTAATTTCACACATTTCTTGATTGATCATGATAATAAATATAAAATGGTAGCTATGATGTTCCCATCTGTAACCTTATCACTATATAGCTAATATAGGTAAAAAATGTCATTTATTGAAGAATTCCTTTGTTTTAAACACAACATATTGTTTCTGTTTGTATTAATATATTTCAATAGCAAGCAAAATGATCATTTGACAGTTTATATATATTTATTTGTATTATGATTAGAAATAGGTGAATAGGCTGGTGGCACGTGTACCAATTAGAAGCCTCCCAACCTACTACACTCAGTAGAGCCAAAATCCAAAGTAACATTAAAGAAAATATTTAAGTAACCCCTTCATGACTACATGCACGGGCTCACAATGCATTGTTTTTAATGGGTTTAAGGACAATCCAACGTCCTTAAGGGGGTAAACATTACTTATATTAAGAGTACACTTCACGCAACAGTTCTTTTGAAAGATTAAAAGAGACCCCCTCTCTTTTACGTACTTATTGATGCTCAGTTCCTCCTGTGCGCCATCTTCCTGCTGTTAATTCCAGAGCCAGTCAGTACAGGAGCCAGTTGTGTCCGTACTGTGTTTTCCACAAACAATTTCATATAAGTTAGGTTTACTTTATTGATTTCTTAAGAGCAAAGAAAATGTTACGAGCAGAAGAGAAGTTTCCACTAGCTCAGCTCCTACACTTAGCTCACACGCTTCCATTATATGTCAGCCTGGTATGAGATTAAATCAGGTGCAAATGGCATTTCGTTCAAGATAACAAAAATGTATCTAAAATACTTTTTTTTTGTTTACAATCATATTGTGCAATGGAACCTGTACAGAACATTATTGAGAACAGCACATGGCCCAAGTGCCTCTACTTGGGTAACAATAATCTTAATATGAAAACTGCATTGTGTTTAAGGAATTGAAAAAAAATATCTGTGTTCTGTGTTCACGTGTGTTGTATTATCTTGCTGTTAAACTGTCTCGTTCACAAATTAATCAATTTACAATTCACTTTGGTTATCAAGCAATCCCTATCATTATGATTTGATTTTTATTATAATTACTTTATTTTAAATTAGTTTCCCTTTTCATGGGGATTTGTTGTACATTTTTCTCAATTAAATTATTTTTTAATGTCTTACAAAGAGAAGTTGGCATACTGTTTTAAAAATGTCAGGGCTTACCTGAGATCCTTGGCTGCTTGGAAAACTGTACCTGGTGTATCCTCCTCTAAATAATGTTTGTGACATCATTAGTCTGAGAATTGTTCCAGTAGTATTCTGTCCAGTTCTCTAGGTTTTTACCCAACTTGCAAATATGAAAAAAACCTGCTAAATAGATCCTAATAATTTCTGTCTAAAGTTTAAATATATAGAAAGAAAAGAGAAGTAGAAAAAATAATATAGAAATACCCTACAGGTCTTGCTGCTCCCGAAATTAACACTCCTCACAAGTGTTACAAGAAACAGTATGTCAGATACCGGGGCGCATAGACACTGACTTTTGGAATTCTCCTGAGGAAGCCGACATTGAGGTTCGGCGAAACGCGTTGAGAGACTTTTAAATTTGATTATTGATCTTCGGACTTTTCACACACGGACTTACTGATCGTTTTCTGCCACCGTGAAGGACATCCTCACACTGCTTTTACGCATAATTTAACTGTTATGCTTATCCGCTTGTAAGTTTTTTACCTTTATTTATTAAAGAAATATCAACGTATTATCGGTTTCTGATTTTCACCACAGAATTTCAAGATAACACAGATTTCATATCATTGATGAGCGACTGTTTCAAGCACGTTTGTGAGTGCAATCATTATCACATTTTATTCCCTTGTGCTGAGACCTATTACACTATATTTTTTTACTTTTTTCCCCCACATGTCTATGCACCCCGGTATCTGACATAAAGTTTAAATATACCAAGTATTTTTTATGTGTTTTTCTTTCTTTTTTTGCAGGACAATAAGTACAAGTAGAGTTTTCAAAAGCATTTTTTTCCAAATCTTATAATCCTGCCCCGTGTCCTATTTGGGAGATCTTTGAAGAAAGTCAATTCAATTTACCCCCATCAAACCATATATTTTTTTAAAATAAGACACACCAAGGTATTTCAAATAGTAGTATGTTAACACTTTCCATGCACTAATTATCTCACCAACCTTTGTTGTAGTAATTTTTTTTTTAGGTATGAGTTTACATTTATTGTATATGGTGCACATGGACGCTCTGGTGAGGGATCACACGGGGCCCCTGTAGCAGTTTTCAGTGTGGCTGAATGCCTTAATATTGCGGCATTACAGCAACACCGTTTGAGCAAAGAAAGCAATGACATATAAAGCCATGACATGCCAGACTATCACTGGTCGTTAGGGCTTGAATTGTTTTTTTCATATAAATCTCCAGTATTTATGTAGGATTTTTTTTTCTGTTAGTCAAACCAAAGCGTCATGAGAAATGGCTATGGTTTCAAATTGTTGCATTATGTCTAATAGCTGTGAGGTGTGTGCAATCTTTTTTACCTGGATTAATAGGTTAACTAATTGCATCTGGTGGATCAATTGATGAAAGCTGTTCAGAATCCCAAGGGACAACTGCCGCTCCACTCCATCCCGGGAAGGATCTGCTACTGTGTTGAAGTTATATTATAGAAACAAGAAGGTGCTTCTATTCTAGCACACATCAGGATGCAAGCTCAACTCAATTCAAACTGCTCTGGATACAGAAGTAAAAAAGGTTCAGGTCACAAAAAAATAAAAGCAACAAGCATAGCAAGTGTGTACATTTTAAAATAATGTAGCATTTTTCTGTAGTTTCTTGTTCAAAAAGATTTCACCAGGGCCACTCTCTCTGCACTGCTCAACTCGGGCCTGGCTGCCAATTTCTGACATCACAAAAAGGTTCTTCTAGTTTAAAGGATTAGAGCCGTTGTAGCAGTATAGACTACTGTGATATAATATATAAAGGAAGGTTTTGGAAGTATGAGAGGACTCTCTTGATAAACCTTTTAATGCAGTTTTTAAGTGCTAGGGAACATTGAGGAGAAGAATACAATGACAGATTTCTTTTAAAACTCTTTACATAATGCAGCACGTATCTGGTAATGTTTTATGAGGCACCCTAGGTGGAGCAACACCTTTAACTGCAGAGAGGTGTCACGCGCACCGCGGTCCCTACCTCTGACGCCAGGGCTGCCGCGCCTGGTGTTGACTCCTCCATCGCTGCGGTCCCCGCCGGGCGCACACGGCAGTGTCGCGTCCCACCTCCTCCTCTCGGCTGGGATCGCGTCTGCTAGCCGTGGACGCACCGGCACGTCCCCCGCATCGGGCGTACCGCAGCGTACGCGATCTACGCAGCGTACGCGATCTACGCAGCGTACGCAATGTACGCAGCATACGCAATATGCGCAACCTGTGCTGCCTGTGCAGCGTACGCAACGTACGCGGCGTACGCAACGTACGTAGCGTGCGCAACGTGCGTAGCGTATGCACAGCTGTTTGTAATCACTCATCCTATTTAAACACCACTTTTCTCTCCAGTATTCACCCTTTCAAAGTGTTATGCTTTCTGGGTGTGCTTATATTATCTCGATTTCCTTGTGTACCGACCTTTGCCTGTTTTTTGACTACGATTCTTGCTGCCTGCCTTCGACCTCGGACCTGTTTACCCGTTTTGCTCCTATTCTGCCTGCCTCGACCTCGGATACGTTTCACCCCGCTGCCTGCCTTTGCCCTTTTGATTACGGACTGTATACTGGACTTCTCTACAGTGCTTATCTGCATAGTAGGATCCTTCCTCTCGCCCTAACCCCGTGACAATTTTGAACGGGTCATAACATGGATCCCGCGGATATGGCGACCTCCAAGACCAGCGTCTGGCGGAGCAGGCCACCCAGCTACAGTCCCTGGAACAGAAGGTGGATGCCATGACGGACTTGTTGCGTTCTTTGACTTCTCTCCCAACTGTGGGAACACCCCATCACAGAGACGCTCATCACGAGGACACAGGTTCTGTTGCCAGGCTCCCTCTGCCAGACAAATATTCTGGAGATCCGAAGGAATGCCGTGGCTTCCTTAATCAATGCATGCTCCACTTCCGAAACCACCCCCAGGCGTTCCAGACATCCTCCAAGAGGGTCTCGTTCATCATTTCGCTGCTCAAAGGTGATGCCTTACTGTGGGCTTCTCCCCTCGTGGAGCAAGATTCATATCTCCTCGAGGACTGTCCCGCTTTCATGGAAGCCGTACGGACTGTTTTCGATTCGCCAGGTCATAAAGAAACAGCAGAGTCTTCGCTGCTTGACATCCAGCAAGGCCGCAAGACCTTGGCTCAGTACACGGTGGAATTCCGCACCCTGGCCCATGAGACCAACTGGGAAGAGGGCGCTCTCAAAGCCGCCTTCCGACGAGGCCTCAATGAGAAGGTCAAAGACGCTCTTGTCTTCCATGATACCCCCGCGGATCTTGAGGATCTCATAGCCCTATGTCTCCGAGTGGATAAACGTATCCAAGAGAGGGCGAACGAACACGCCCGCGGGAAAAGACCAGGACCGCTCACCTCCGGCTACACAAGGCCTCAGGCTGCCACATCTTCCTCCTTCGTGGTCGATGAACCCATGGAAATAGGGACAGTGCGCCACCTCACAGAGGCCGAAAAGAAACACAGACGGACACAGGGACTCTGTCTATACTGCGGTCAAGCTGACCATCTGTTGTCCTCCTGTCCCACCAAACCAGTAAAAGACAACGCTTAGGTTGCACCGGAGAAGGCACCCTAAGCACACGTCCTTTTCCTTCTCCTCCCGCTACACGCCTGACGGTACCCGTCTCCATCCGTTGGGAGGAACATGTTGTAGCCACCCGCGCCTTCATTGATTCCGGGGCTGCGGGCATATTCATGGATCACCAGTGGGCGAAGGAACAACACCTACCGCTTCGTACCAAGACAGCTCCCTCCCTGGTCGCTTCCGTTGACGGCTCGCTTCTGGGATCAGGACTCGTGACACAGGAAACCGTACCTCTGACCCTACTGGTAGGGGTAACCCACCAGGAACAGCTCACGTTTGAGATAATCAAGTCTCCTCATGCCCCTCTAATCTTGGGACATCCCTGGCTGCAACAGCACAACCCACACATCGATTGGGTAAAAGGAGACATACTAGCGTGGAGCAACCACTGTCAAGAGACCTGTGTCATGCCCTGTCGACGACTCAATCTCGTCCTCGAAATCACACCCACAGATCCCAAGACCCTAGTACCGAAACACTACTGGAATTATCTGGATGTATTCTCCAAAAAGGATGCGGAGAGACTACCACCACACCGTTCCTACGATTGTGCTAATCGAACAAAGCTCTGGAGCGATACATTCAGGAAAGCCTGGATAAAGGCTTCATCCACCCATCCTCTTCTCCTGCTGGAGCCGGATTTTTCTTTGTGGCCAAGAAAGAGGGTTCCCTACGGCCATGCATCGATTATAGGGGGTTGAACCGTATCACCATCAAGAACCGGTACCCGCTTCCTCTCATCACGGAGATCTATGACCTCCTGAAAGGAGCCAAGTATTTCACTAAGCTAGACCTCAGGGGTGCCTACAATCTGATCCGTGTCAAGTCCGGGGATGAATGGAAAACGGCCTTCAACACCCGCTTCGGGCACTATGAATATAAAGTCATGCCCTTCGGGTTATGCAACGCCCCTGCCGTGTTCCAGTCCTTCATAAATGACGTCTTCAGGGACATGCTCTTATCTCATGTCATTGTGTACTTGGACGATATTCTCGTGTATTCTCCAACACTCGAAACACATTGACACCACCTACGAGCTGTCTTCCAAAGGCTAAGGGAGAACGGGTTATACGCCAAGGCTGGAAAATGCATATTCGAGAAAACCCGCCTGCCCTTCCTGGGTTATATCGTCTCCTCCGAAGGGCTTCACATGGATCCTGCCAAACTCGAGGCCATCACAGCCTGGCCCCTCCCTAGAACACTCAAAGCCGTCCAAAGGTTCCTGGGCTTTGCCAATTATTACAGGCGATTCATCAGAAACTACGCAGCCATAGCAGCCCCTATTACCGCCTTGACGAAAAACGGAGCCGATCCGTCTCAGTGGTCCACACACGCCCGTCAGGCGTTCGAACGGCTAAAACAAGCCTTTGTCTCAGCTCCTCTATTACGTCGGCCGGATCCTAATAAACAATTTCTCCTGGAAGTTGATGCATCCGAAACCGGGGCAGGGGCTGTTCTATCACAACGTCACGATCAAACCACGAAATATCATCCCTGTGCCTTCTTTTCCAAGGGTTTTTCCGCAGCCGAACGGAATTATGACGTCGGTAACCGCGAACTCCTAGCCATCAAAATGGCACTTGAGGAGTGGCGCCACCTTCTAGAGGGTACAGAACAACCCGTGGTCATCCTAACAGACCACAAGAACCTGCTGTATATCGAGAGCGCCAAGAGATTAAGCCCTCGACAAGCACGGTGGTCTCTATTTTTCAACCGGTTCAATTACTACATCACCTACAGACCAGGCTCCAAAAACATCAAAGCTGATGCCCTCTCTAGACAACACGATAACCACAGGGATCAGCACATCATTCCATCCACACGTCTGGTTGCCGGTCTGTCCATACGCACGATGAGCAGGATCCGTATGTCCCAAGGGGCCATCCCGTCTTCCGAACGTCCTCCTCCGGGGCGTCTCTACGTTCCTCCCGGGCTTCGTACGGATGTTCTTCACTGGGGATATAACTCTTTCCTCGCTGGTCATTCAGGGTTCCGGAAGACAGAATACCGCGTCCGCAAGTCATTCTGGTGGCCATCACTCACCAGAGACGTCCGAACATACCTTGCCGCCTGTCACACATGTGCTTGCCAGAAGACCTCTCGGAGTCGACCTCAAGGTCTCCTGCATCCTCTTCCCGTTCCCACGGTTTCCTGGACACACGTGTCAATGGACTTCGTCGTGGATCTCCCCAAATCACAGGGTAACACGACTATCTTGGTGGTCGTCGACCGTTTCTCTAAACAAGCTCATTTCGTCGCTTTACCACGCCTGCCATCTTCTTCGCAACTTGCCGATGTTTTTCTCAATCACATCGTCCGTCTTCACGGTCTTCCGCTCCACATGGTGTCCGATCGCGGTACACAATTCATATCCCGCTATTGGAGACATCTCTGCCTGAGACTCGGGATACAGCTTCACTTATCAACGGCTTATCATCCGCAGACCAATGGACAAACCGAAAAGACTAATCAAACACTCAAACAATACCTGCGAATGTTCAGCAACGACAGCCAAAACAATTGGTCGTCTCTCCTGCCGCTCGCAGAGATGACCTATAATGGCTCCCTGCATGAGTCCCTTGGATGTACCCCGTTTTTTGCTGCCTTGGGCTATCACCCTGTCATACTGCCTCCTCCGTCTTCTCATTCCTCCTCCGTGGTACCCGCGGTCGACAAACGTGTATCCGACATGGACGATCACTGGAAGAAACTCCGGGAGGTCCTCTTGAAGGCCCAACTTCGCTATAAACGCTTTGCTGACGCCAAGAGGGCTCCGCCTCCGGTCTATCAAGTGGGCGACCGTGTCTGGTTGTCCACGCGACACATCCGTTTGCGGCAACCTTCCCGGACCCTGGGGCCTCGTTTTATTGGTCCTTTCCGCATTCGTGCCAAGCTTAATGACGTGACGGTGTCCCTTGCCTTGCCACCTACCATGCGGATTCCACGGTCCTTCCACGTCTCCCTGTTGAAGCCCTATGTGTCCAACCAGTTTACCGTTCCGTTCAAGCCTCCGGCCCTGCTCGACGTCCATGGTCATGAGGAATACGTCGTCGACAAAATCCTTAATTCCCGTTGGGTTCGTAACGGCCTTCAGTATCTCGTGGCTTGGAAGGGGTACGGTCCTGAGGAGCGGACGTGGGTGCCTGCTCGCTTCGTTCATGCTCCCCTTCGTGTCACACGGTATCACGCGCTCTATCCTCTTCGTCCGGCTCCGTCTCGCTCGGGGCGCGCTCCTGGAGGGGGGGGTACTGTCACGCGCACCGCGGTCCCTACCTCTGACGCCAGGGCTGCCGCGCCTGGTGTCGGGACTCCTCCATCGCTCCGCGTCCCCGCCGGGCACACACGGCAGTGTCGCGGTCCCACCTCCTCTTCGGCTGGGATCGCGTCTGCTAGCCGTGGACGCACCGGCACGTCCCCCGCATCGGGCGTACCACAGCGTACGCAGCGTACGCGATCTACGCAGCGTACGCGTTCTACGCAGCTTACGCGTTCTACGCAGCGTACGCGTTATACGCAGCGTACGCGTTATACGCAGCGTATGCGATCTACGCAGCATACGCAATATGTGCAACCTGTGCTGCCTGTGCAGCGTACGCAACGTACGCGGCGTACGCAACGTACGTAGCGTGCGCAACGTGCGTAGCGTATGCTGCACAGCTGTTTGGAATCGCTCACCTATTTAAACACCACTTTTCTCTCCAGTATTCACCCGTTCAAAGTGTTATGCTTTTTGGGTGTGCTGATTGCTGTATATTCTCTCGATCTCCTTGTGTACCGACCTTTGCCTGTTTTTGACTACGATTCTTGCTGCCTGCCTTCGACCTCGGACCTGTTTACCCGTTTTGCTCCTATTCTGCCTGCCTCGACCTCGGATACGTTTCACCCCGCTGCCTGCCTTTGCCCTTTTGATTACGGACTGTATACTGGACTTCTCTACAGTGCTTATCTGCATAGTAGGATCCTTCCTCTCGCCCTAACCCCGTGACAAGAGGTCATAAGTGTGGGTATATTGTTTAGATTTACAACATTTATTTGTTGATCAGCTCTTCATTATCAGTTAACATCATTACTATTAAACTTTCAATACCAAATCAAATCATTTACATCAGCAATAAAGCTGTGTTAATAATAAAATAGCTAAATAAACTCATTATGCTATTATCTACATGACTTAAACATTATTGTTATTGGCTTATTAGTGTATAATACAGTGTGACATATAAAGACCATTTAAATACCATAAGGTTAGGTTTCCACTTGGGTTTTTATCCTGCGTTTTTTTTCTTGATGAAAAACGCCAGGAAAAACGCCAAGAAAACTGCCACTGCATTTTCCTGCGTTTTGGCGTTTTTTCTGGAGTTTTTTCTGGCGTTTTAGCCTTTCTGTGGAAATTGCTTTTTTTGACCTTAGGCAGTTTTTCCAACCTTTACAAGTTAGATGTTTCACCCAGCTAAAAGGGATTAGGATAAATGGCAAGTATCTGCCCCCTCCTGATGTCATTTCCTTGGTAGAGTTCTACACCCCGGCGGACCCTTTTGTCTCTTTTCTGTGGTTTGTAAGGCATGCTTTATTCCGAATGTCTGCTCCTTTAAGAAGATTGGCCCCAAATGATGGTGCAAATTGTTTGCTGTTGATTTTGGCACGTCAGATTTCCGGTCGGGTATGTTTGTTTGCTATGGCAAATATTTGTTTTCCAAATGGTGTCCAAAATTCCAATTATGAACTTTGTTTGTGTGAAACTGTCTTGCTTCCAAGCTATTTCTCTGAGGACACACACAGATGCTGGTCCATCCTCTGCATTCGGTATCACTGTGGAAAAACGAATCCATAAAAAACGACAAGGCAAAAACCCTCTATGGCTCTTTTTCTGGTGTTTTTTCTCTCCCATAAGACTTCTATGAGAAAAAGCACCACGACTTCACTTGCAAAAAAACCGCCAGAAGTGTCAACAAAATCTGCCTACACGAGCCAAAAAGGTCAGAAAAACGCCAAAAGACGGCATATCTGAAAAAACGCCAAACAGAAAAACGCCAAGTGGAAATGACATCCGTGTGGCTGAATTGGGTTTTTATGGGTGTTTTTAGCAAAAAAAAAAACAAGTGGAAACCTAGCCTTAGAGGGCATTTTGGAAACCCAAACCTTATGCATTTTACAACCAGTTCACATAATTAACAGTCAGTGTATTTAGAATGCTTTCAATGTAACTAGTTAGTAGTTATACACTACCTCAAAAAGTTTCTGAAATAATATTTAAATGATGATGTTTCAAATATTGATCTTATAAGCAATGTTGGCTGGTCCTTCTGTTGAACAACAGGTAATACAGGAGTCTTAGTAATGCAGGAGCCACATAAATATGAATACGTAAAATGAAAATTTCAGAAGTTTTCCATCACTTTATCATTGCATGAGAAACCTGCATCTGCGTTTATAAATGCCATTGGACTACGGATGCTCCTTAGCTAAACATACTTGTTCACTCTATCTGCAGTTTCTTAAAAATGTTTCCTTCCTGGCAGGAAATATCATGTTCTGGAGCAATTTCCAAGGAATCCATACGAAAGCTGAGAGACTAATGATAAGTGATTACAAAACTACTGAGCAAGAGGTTTGTTTGGTGAATACACCAACGAGACCCATGATAATAAAGGAGATGGTGAGATATCTAGGGGGTAAAAACACAGTAATAGCAGGTAAAGGCCTGGCTTATAGGACAGCACCAAGGTAGAATGTTTTTATTTTAATTTCATTTCAGTTATGTGTTGAATCTAAAAACATAGTCATACTGTATGTCAGTTTAAACTGAACTCATCATCTTCGCTTCTTCCATCTCCACTCCACTACCTAAATTCTCTATCACCATTAGCAACACAACTATCTCTCCTACTAACCAGTCCTGATGTCTTGGGGCATTCTTGACTCAAACATTGACTACTGCAACACTCTTCTGGTTGGCATTCTGCTGTCTCCACTTTCTCCTCTGCAGTCTGTCCTAAATGCTACTGCTAGGCTTATGTCCCTTGCATGCTGCTCCTCTTCTGCTTCCTCGCTCTGTTAATCCTTCACTGGCTCCCTATTACCTTTGGAATTATACTTACAATCCTGGTACTACCATACAAGGCCCTCCATACATTTCTGCCCTTGTAAGCAAATACTCACCTACTCAATTTCTTCCCATAGAGCCTTAGCCTATGGGAAGAAATTGAGTAGGTGAGTATTTGCTTACAAGGGCAGAAATGTATGGAGGAGGCTCTGCCATAGGCTAAGGCTCTGCTACTCACTTATCACCCCTTCCCTTTCCCAAGATTCCACTCAGGCTGCACCATATATCTAGAATCTACTTCTACTGAACCTACAGCATTCACTCTGCCTCCCAACATTCAAGAAACTTCTCAAAACTCACTTTTTCAGAGAAGCCGCACCATCTTAGCTGCTAGAACTTCCCTGTCACTGATATAACCCCATACTACCTTTCACCTTTTCTCTGTGCCTTATGTTTGTCCGCACCCCATTCCCTCAAGATTGTAAGCCTGCGAGCAGGGCCCTCTTTACCTGATGTATCAGTTTGTCTTAGACTGTCAATTCTAGTCTTGCCATACCCATTCAATATATATTGAATTAAGCGCTGAGTAAATTGTTGGCGCTGTATAAATAAAAAATAATATTAATAGAGTAGATTCTCGAAGCACATGCATGCTCCCAGCACCTCTTGTTTAACATTAAACATGTTAAACATTTAAACATTTGTGTTTGTCTTT
>VKOC01030593.1:0-17109 GCA_009364415.1 Spea multiplicata
TGCATGGCTGCCGTCAATTAAACAGCTCTAGCTGCCCGGGATGTTAAAATATGCCAACAAAACTATATATTTTTAGAAACTACACCCCCAGCTGCAGCAAATGAGGTATTTGTATCACAAATCTGACGTGCACAACAAATAAGTGAATATCACACTTATAAAAATAAATTAAAAGTGACAAGTTCATTTATGTCTTGCGGACTCCAGTCTTGTGCTACTAATACATGTAGCCCCTCATTTGATGCGCCAAGGGGTGTAGTTTCTGAAAATATATACTTTATGTACCATAATTTAACTTCCCAGCTGTCCAATTGCAGGCATCACCCCTAAATGTTTTAAGACAATTTAACAAGATTCTCAAATCTGCCATATCTGAAGATAAAGTGGTCTAGACATCTGGGAAGTTAAATTAGGGTACATAAAGTACACATTTCAAGAAACTACACCCCTTGGAGCTTCAAATGAGGGGTTACATGTATTTCTAGGACAAAAGTTGAGTGCACAAATAATGATGGAATATGTCGCTTTGGCTAGAAAATATGTTTTTTCTAACCATAGCGACATGTTCATTTGTGTCTTGCGCACTCCAGGTTTGTACTAGAAACACATGCAGCCCCTCATTTGATGCGCCAAGGGGTGTAGTTTTTGCAAATGTGTACTTTTTGTGCCATAATTTTACTTCTTACGTGATCAGTAATGCCACGTCAAGGCTTCAACCCTAATTACTGACCATTTCATATCTCCATTCACTCGCAGAGGCACACACCATACTTTCCCCTTACAATCCCAAAGAAATTATGGTAAAGGGAGAACAAAAATCACTTTTACAGCAAGAATAAGTTTTGCAGTAAAAATGCAAGGAGCTCCAGGGATGAGATGGTTACTCACGTACCACACAGGCTAATATTTACAGTTCATCAGGATTTCAAAACTTGCCTTCCTCTACCATTGGCTAAATTTAAAATTTATTATCGGCCATTTTTAAAAAGGGAACGTTACTTTCCATAGCTATATGATCACTGTGGTAACATTGGATCCACAGTGATCATTTAGCTAGAATACTTAAACATTTTTTTTTTTAAAGTTAAACTAGTTAATGTTTAGATAATTTAATTTGGGGGTCTCTAGGCAATTTTGATCTTTATTTTTCTTCCTTTAGAGACCGCCAAATCAGTTTTTTTACTTTTTTGTACATTTAAATTTTTTTAACTTAATGTTTTTATTATTTTTTCACAAATGCATTAATTTCACATGAGATACAGGCATCTAAGCAGCATGCCCCCATACCTCTTTAACTGACAATTGTCAGTTATTAATAAAGTTGCGCGGTGACATCATCTCGTCATTGCGCGTGCCGTCACCGACCGGATTGGGTGGCCCCGGTGATGCCCTTCAGTGTGAGGGGCAGATCGCCGGGGTAGGTGGTGATGAGGGTCCACAGACCTTCATCAAGTTAGAGTAGTGCTAGCAACGGCATGGTGCCAGCAGACTGGGGTGGTAGCGACCACCAGCAGCAGTGGCCAATTTTTTTTTTTATTACATGTTATTATGTTTAAGGCATGGATGACCCGTAAGTACTGTATACTTTGGTTAATAACACTAAGAGCAGGGAGAAGGAGAGCAACGGTTTGGGGTCCATCCCTCCCTTACGTTAGTTTTATAAACTTTAACCACGCTCCCATGTCATTGAGCAGGGTATTGGGGTTGAAATATTTGGGCAGGTTAATTTAATTAACCCCCTGCCCCACCATAAATGGGATGGGGAAGAGGGGAGAAGATTGCCGACCCATGTTTCTATTTATTACTTCTTGAAGGTTTCTGTTGGAATTTGGCGGGGTACCAATTCACATTGCAACCCCCAGGAGCTGCAAGGTAAATTTTGCAAGTTTGAACTTATTTCCAGGTCACATTTGTAACTTGCAACGTGTGTATAATCAACTATTCTCCAGGTGAATGCTTGTGAGTTAAAATGTATAATTTTTTTTACAAGCACTAATGCAAGTTGGCTTTAGTAAATAGTTTAGTGAAGATACCCAATTATGTAAGATAAATTATATTACAACAAAGTTAAATTGAGCAGAAAAAAATGTACATATATTCAATGGTACACTTTGTGCTGACATTTTTGTTTTATTTCAGTTTAAGAAGCATAATTGAAGATGCAGTTTACAATAGATTTGACAGACTTCTCTCTCATCTGCAATGCCAGTTAACCAGGATGTATGAAAACAGACTTGATGACATGGTGAGTTATATATTACATTTCCGGCTTTCACATTGTTTTGTGTTTGTTATGCATATTCTAGTTTTTTTTCCCAGTAATAAATTGCATATAAAAGATTTTATTCAATGATATTATAGCTTTAAACAAAATTAATAAAATTCAATCCAAATGGCATGCCCAGAAAAATAACATTTAAACATGCATTTTTTGTGCAACTGGCATATGAAAACACATAATCTTGCCCATGTTATAAGTTGCATAAACTACTGATGTTTCCTTTTTTTCCAATTTTTGATTGACTAAGTTATTATAATAACGTGAAATATTTATTAAGCATATTTGCCTTTATATATTCCTCCTTCTCCACAATTGGAATAAGTGACATTTTAGTTAGGACATACCATTTGTGTGTGTGGAATATAACTTACTGTACCAACAATTACACAAAATGTAGATCTACTTAAAACAGAATGTCTCTTACATGTACAGCCTTAAAACCATAATCTCAAATCCACCGTACATACACACATCTTCCCACTTGCTGTGCTTTATTTGAAATGCCTTACCTGTATTTGCTTAAGCCTACTAATATATCTCAATCAGTTGAAAAAGCGTCTGGCCTCTGCTGTACAAGAAGCAGAACAAAGATGGGAAGACAACAAAGATCAAATAACTTATCGCGGAATTTTCAATCCATACTTTTGTGGCAATCATGCTACCTATAAGGTAAAATCCCTTCCAGGTGAAGTAATTGTCATCATTTTTATTTGAAATATTAAAATAAAATCAGATATTATCTAAAAACATAAGTGATACTCATTCAATATTAATCAACTTTTATTACAGGTGAGGTTAACCAACGTATTTTTTAATGATACAGAAAGTCTTGTTACTGAAATTTTTGACTTCCTGAGGGTTGAAATAAAAAAGTTACTTATCGAGTACAAGGTAGGTATTTTTTTATGTAATCACTAATTGTAAAATACATCAGAAGTTATTTGTGCAGAAAGCAAAAACAAGCTTACGAATATGCAATGTAATACGAACACGTGACTGTTCCTGCTTTAAGCATTACTTTTAAATGGTTCATAAACATAAATATAATTACCGGTAAATGCTATGCTGTTATTCTCTGTTATGTACTTTATGTAAATTAGACCCATTATGAATCTATACATACCAACTGTTTTTTTAATAATCAGATTTATGTTATTTTATGCAGAAAAATGTTTGGAGGATTTTTTCTGAACAACTAAACACGATGTGGTCCGAGACTGGATTCCAAAATTATGATTTTTCAGGGTTTGTCAAACTGACGTCAGAAGATCATTTGTCTGAGGCTCTAAAATGGTACGTTATATTGTGGGACCCTTTTAAATAATGAAAACTAATAGTATTTTGCAGTATTGGATACTGAGGACCACACTTGAATAAGCAGGCATTATTGTAGAAGTTGGCTGCAGGGATTCAGATAGAATTGTTGACTGTAACACTTTCTTTTGCAGGTATATTGGAAAAAAGAGGATGCCAATTGATAAACAGACCATTACGAAATACTTTGACAACAGTAAAAAATCAAGCTTAAAAAGGAACATTTTAACACCTGCTTATAACCTGAATGACCTGGATCAAGCAAAACAAATGGTATATTTTGAAACAATGATATGAAAGATTGTGAAGTTCAGCGAGAGAAGCTCGCCTAAAGTGCTCATTTGTGGGGTCAGTCCCAGAAACCCCAACTGGATCCATACTGCAGAAGCACAATTAAGGGGACACTCCAGCCATCATATGCACGTGAATGCATATGATAGCTGCGTGGCACCCTTACACCTCCAGCTAAATGATGTGCAGGAGATGTGTTCGGTTTGGGTTTCATTCATCAAAGTATATCCCTGCTTAAGACTATGTCTTTATGTACCACTGAGCCCATGTTTAGAAGAGCATTGCTTCCCGCACTTCATTCATAGAGTTGGGCGTTTCTATGTTTTTAATGGCTTTGTTTACTTTATTGAATATCTTTCTAACTACCTTACTTACTCGTTCTTATTTGGTTGCCAATAAGTGGTGTGGTTGTCTGGCTGGGAAGTTCTAATAAAAATAAGTCCGTAACTTCTCACTCATGTCTATTCTTCCAGCCGAAGAGCTGAGTATTTAAACTTTCTGGCCAAAATCTGTTGACATTGAGAGATGCATGAGTTTGAAGATTATGGGCTACTACTTTCTTTTTAAAGGACAAATAGGCCTTAATTATGTGATAGATTGGATAGTAGATATTCAGCAAACATTGGTTAAATTACTGTGTTTTCCCCCATGTTTTCCACCCATCCTAAAGTTGGCTACCTACTCTGTTTCTGTAAACTGACTATAGTGTTAAGGTCTGACACTTGACCCCAACACACTATCAGCATAGTATATTTACCTGTGCATAAAAGTGAGTTCACCCATGACGTGTGACTGCTTATTTTGTAGAGGAAGAAATTCTAGCATCTTCTAGACCATTGTCTGCACTAAGTAATGCACACAAACACGCAAGAATGAGACAAAGAGCTAAAAAGAGTGTTTTGTATTTGGTTTGGTTATAAGAATATTTTATTCTCATTTAGACAAAGAGAAACATTTCACGAGCAGTGATGGATGTAAGAAATTATTTCATAAACAGTTTATTCAAACTCCATAACATCAGGTAAGTGCTTGTTTTTAGATTATCTTTGGATGTATGAGTCGTTACTCAAATTTCAGAGGTGCTAATAAGATTGCAATTGCAGAAGAAAAAAAAACCTTCATATTACAGTCGCTGTTCACAGATTAGTAAAATCAGACATGTTTTAAATGTGCTTTGGACTCACACATCCATTGCAATTAATCTTTGGCATAATCCACACAAATTACCTCTTTTTCAAAAGTTCTGAAAAGACTGTTTGTGTTATACTCCAGTACAAATTTTGTTATGCTGCATGATCACTCCATTAGAGTCACAATCAGTAACACAATCGCAATGACACACTTGCTCCTGTCTTGAGTGCACACAGGCTTGTGGGGACTAAGTTATAATCAATACTGTGCTCCTGTGGGGCACCAGCATTAAATCTGTTAAAAATAAATGAAAAATTAATCTTCAACAGCACGGTCATGTAAGTCAGTTGCATCTGCAGCAGATAACCCCTGTCTCATCAATGACAGTCAGAGATAGAGAGTGGTCATCCAGGTCATAAGATAAAAAGGAATACACACAGTATTAAAAAAAGAAAATACATATTTTATTATCTTCACACTTTTATTACAAAACTTACTGATAACAAGTAAATAACATTTTAGGTCACTGATTATTGATCGGATTCTCTGATCTATGTCAGTGGTCTAAACTTGTCATTTTCAAGTTATTTTATTTTTAGCAGCTTTTAACCTAATAAATCACTACATGATCAATGATTAATGACTCTTTAAGTCACTGATCATTGTTCAGTCTCACCGATCATCCAAAGACCTCATTTACTGAGTGCGTATTATACAGGTTTCTCCTACAAAACTGAGGTTAAAATTACAACTGCATATCGTACACAGATGAGTATTATATCCAAGATTTTATGGCGCACTATGGATGCCATGATCTTCATAAATGTTCTTTTTTTAATTGACTTGGCATTGGCTAGAGCTCCTTCACCCCGTTAGATGCCAGGCTGTGTTTGCTCAAATATCTTTGAAAAGCAGATTGTTTATGTCATTTGGATGATCGCCATTGTCTCATGTGTATGTTTTATTGTTATTTACCATAAAAGAATAATGCTTAATTATTCACCTGTTTGACTCACCAGAACATTTTTTTATTTATTCTAAAAAAAACATTTTAACGATGGCTTTCACATTATATATATTTTTTTAGATGGAAAAGCTTTACATCGCAATTAAAAACAAAAAAAGGACAACCAAAGCTGTGGCACATTTTACTCGGAAGACTAAAACAAATAGGCTTAGATGAAACTGCACCACCTAAAGAATTATTTCAAGCGGTGAAACTGGTAAATAACATATAACTGGCCATACAATTAATGATACCTTTCTATGCGCTGAATGTGAACAATTTTGTTTTTTGCTAATAGATGTCAACAAGATATAACAGCTGATCCCTGCTCGTCGTAATTACAGACCTGAAGACGAACAGAGAAAGAAGACCAACAACTTTCACTTACTATTTTTATATGTGTTATATCACAACACAAGTAATGTATTGTCCTGAGTATTGTGTTTTTACTCAAACCTTGTGTTTTACACATCTTTTCTAATTTAGTAAGAACAATTTTTAAATAAGGTCATGTACATAGTATGTTTTTATATATAAAGTAGTTTCCTCAGGTTCAGTTGACCCAGGGCTACCACAATTTTGTACTGGAAATGTGCTTTTATTGGATTTGTTTTGTAAAGCATTTTTAATATGTTTGCATATATTGTCAAATGTGGAGAAACAAGGACTCTTCTGTGGAAGCCTAATATTAATTATCAATTATCTGGTCTGTATATTTTTAGTAGTTGTAACAAGGTGCGGGGTGTTGTTGTGGATAGGGTATACATTCCCCCTCGATTTTACAGGGTTTTGTATGATATATAGGGCAGGCTGGTGCTCCACCCCGCAGTTTACATGCACCTGGACTGACGTGGGATCCAGGCCAGGAGATTAAGCTGACTCCAATGCCCTGGTCAGCTGCAAGTAATTAGCTGCACTGACTGCAATAAAACCTTACCGTTAGACAGAGGGAGAGGGAGAGTTTTGTTTGGAAGCAGCAGGGCTGGCTATGTACACCAGAAACCATCAAAAAAGGTTGGTGTGATTCCGTTCTGTTTAGTTTAGGCCCTGAGGAGTAAGGGACTTCTATGTTAGGTAAGTGCTCACACGAGGCTTTTCATTATAGGGAATTTGTGTTCTGTATAATCCTGTTAAAATCTGAGTACGTGAATTACAAATAAATTATGCTTGATTACCTCACTGAGACTGTGGCTTTAATACACTAGCCCCTTAACGACAAAGCGGTACATGTACGGGGTTGCCGTGCAACGTGATAATGACAATGCCTGTACATGTACGGGCTGCCATTAAATAGCAACTCGAGCAACTGATTTCCTGTATAAGATGTCAGAGACAGATGACATGGAAGCTTATCTCACAACTTTTGAGAGGGTCGCTACCAGAGAAAAATGGCCAGCGAGCCAGTGGGCGGAACTACTAGCTCCTTGTGTAAGTGGGGAACCCCAGAAAGCCTATGAAGATTTACCTTATGACCAAGCTCAGGACTATGCACAACTCCAAACAGAAATTCTCACACGTATAGGCATAACCTCTGCCCTTAGAGCCTAAAGGTATCATAAGTGGGCTTATAACATGGGTACCTGCACGGACCCAGATGTATGAGTTGCTGAGTCTTACTGAGAAATGGCTGAAACCTGAGATCAACCCTGCTACCAAACTAACAGAGATGGTGGTCATGGATCGCTTTCTCAGGAATTTGCCAACAGAACTGCGACAATGGGTCAGCCAAGGGGACCCGAAGGATCCAGAAGAGATGATGTGTGATGATGTGTGAGAGGTATTTGACCGTTAAGGAGCTTCATAGTACTTCTCCACAGCCAAAGTCCAGATCCCTAAACAACCAGACAAGTGTTAAAAACCGGAAGCAAAGGACAAAACCCTGTACCCCGCATGGGACAATATGACTATGGTGGTAACAGGCACACGAAATTCCTGTTACGGCCACATGAGTAGACTGAGGAACGCATAAGATGCTTCAAATGTCACGAGCCAGGACATTTTGCACGTAATTGTCCAGAGGGTGAAGAGCCCAAAAATGGGTGTGGTTACTAGCGCTGTTGATACAACTCATTTAAGAACAGTGAGGGTGGAAGGGAAGAGTGTACAAGCATTGCTTGATTCTGGGAGTGAGGTTACCTTGATAAAAAGTGCTCTGCTTCAGCCAGAGAAAGTAGATACCAGGCAGCTGCTTGATATCATATGTCTACATGGTGACACCCACTCATACCCCACGGCCGAGGTTGATATTGTCACGGATGTAGGAAAGGTCAAATGGCAGGTAGGGGTGGTACCCCTGTTGCCCTACGATGTAGTATTAGGGAGGGACTTCCCCCATTTCCGCAACATAACAAGAAAACCCTCAGGTAATGTGCTTTGGGGAAACACAGGAGGTAGAAGGAATGGATAAAGTTTTTCCCTTTCTCCAGTATCGATTGGGAGCCAGGCAATGAACAAGAGTCACCAGTAGTGTGCCTGGGTAATGAAGTAGAACCTCCCCATAATGAGGCCCGCTAGCACAAGTAGAGTTTCAGGATCTGGAAGTCCACCCTGGAAATTTCCGAGCTGCCCAATGGGAGGATACAACCCTGACAGCAGCAAGAGAGAAAGTGCAAGTAATGGAGGATACCATTGTAAATCCTGACAAGCACTTTTTATTGGGCAGGTATATACCCTGCAATAGAGCGGTATTGCAAATTCTGCCGCGAATGTCAAGTAAAGGCACCACACAAAGGTTTCCGCAACCCACTGGTACCCTTTCCTGTCATTGAGGTCCCTTTCGAACAAATTGCTATGGACCTCATAGGGCCTCTGCTTAAGTCAGCTAGGGGACATCAATACATTTTAGTTGTTGTTGACTATGCCACACGTTATCCTTAGGCAGTACCCCTACGGAATGCCTCCTCTAAGAGTATTGCAAGGGAGTTAATAATGATGTTCAGCAGGACGGGTATACCAAAAGAGGTTCTACCTGACCAGGGAACCCCTTTTATGTCCAGATTTATAACAGAGCTATGTAAGCTGCTCAAAATTAAACAGCTAAAAACTCAGTAGTAGTAGACTGGTAGAGAGGTTTAATAAAAAGTTAAAGGCCTTGCTACGCAAAGTGGTAGACAAAGACGGTAAGGACTGGGATTATCTCTTACCGTATCTTATGTTTTCTATTAGAGAACTCCCACAAGCTTCCACTGCGTTTTCACCCTTCGAATTATTATATGGCAGACACCCCAGAGGCATTTTAGATGTTGCCAAGGAAACATGGGAACAAGAGCATACCCCTCACCGTAGTACTATAGAACATGTAGCTCAAATGCAGGAGCGTATGGAAGTTATAATGCCCATAGTGAAGGAGAACATGGAAAAAGCCCAGAGGGCCCAACAAGTCAGTTATAATAGGACTGCAAGGCCGGGGGACCGGGTATTTCTTCTTATGCCTACAGTTGAAAGCAAGTTCCTAGCCAGCTGGCAAGGGCATATGAAATTATTGAGTGTGTCAGTGAGGTGAATTATAAAGTAAGACAGCCGGGTAGGCGGAAGACAGAACAGATCTACCATGTGAATTTATTGAAGCCATGGGTAGAGCAAGAAGTCTTCACCATGACCAAAGGTCAACACACTCACGTTGCTTGTGGGAAAGAACCTGAGGTGTACATTGCTGACACTCTTGCTTCTCATCAGAAACAGGAAGTCAGAGAGTTTGTGTTAAAAATAGAGATGTGTTTTCCCCAGTACCAGGAAAAACACACATAATTAAACATGACATTATCACCGAACCTGGAAAGAAAATCAATCCGAAGCCATACAGAATACCTGAGGCTAGACGCGAAGCGGTTAGCGCAGAGGTAAAAAAGATGCTAAAGCTAGGGGTGTGAAGTGTCACAAAGTGAGTGGAGTAACCCGATTGTGTTGGTGCCTAAACCAAATGGAGAGATACGCTTCTGTAATGACTTCCGTAAATAAAACAATATCTCCAAGTTTGATGCCTATCCAATGCCTCGGGTGGATGAGCTCATAGAGAGGTTGGTTAAAGCTATTGGACCAAAGGATATTGGTAGGTTCCCTTGACAGAGAGAGCAAGGGAAAAGACCGCTTTTTCTACCACTGAGGGGTTGTTCCAATACAATGCCCCAGCCAACTTCCAGCGTATGATGGATAGGATACTTAGGCCCCATAGAGAGTATGTAGCTGCCTATGTGGACAATGTAGTGATTCACAGTGAGGACTGGGAAACACATCTGATGAAGGTTCTGGTGGGCTGCCGGTCTGACTGCCATACGGTGCTCTCTAGGGTTAGAAGAGACTAAATATCTTGGTTATACAATAGGGCGGGGGCTTCTTAAACCACAACAGAGCAAGGTAGCAGCTATCTTCAATTGGCCGCATCCTGTAACATAGAAACCAATAAGGGCATTCTTGGGCTTAACTGGCTATTATCGCAGGTTCATCCCTGACTTTGCCACCATTACTGCCCCGTTGACTGAGCTCACCAAAGCTAAAGGCCAGGTTATGGTTAAGTGGACCCCAGAAGCAGAACATGCCTCTCAGTTCTTGAAAGAGGCCTTGTGTTCCGACCCCGTTTTGGTAGCTACGGATTTATCTAAGCAATTCATTGTACATTGACTGAGGCGCGGTTCTTTCCCAAGCATATGATGGAGAGGAACATCCAGTCATGTATCTGAGTCGGATGTTAAATCCTCATGAACTGAGGTACTCAGTGGTTGAAAAAGAATGCCTGGCTGTTAAATGGGTAGTAGAGTCCTTGCGGTATTATCTTTTGGGTCGAAGGTTTACACTGTTTACTGACCATGCACCTTTAACCTGGATGAGGCAGAACAAGGAAAAGAATGCCAGGGTTACCAGGTGGTTCCTTAGTCTCCAGCTATACCAGTTTACTATGGTTCATAGGGCTGGTACAGCCCAGGGTAATGCGGATGGCCTCTCGCGAATTCACTGTTTGTGGTCCAAGGCCACTCGCCCCGATGGGTTTGAGCTGGGGGGGAGGATATGTAACAAGGTGCGGGGTGTTGTTGTGGATAGGGTATACATCCCGCCTCGATTTTGCAGGGTTTTGTATGATATATAGGGCAGGCTGGTGCTCCACCCCGCAGTTTACATGCACCTGGACTGACACGGGTTCCAGGCCGGGAGTTTAGGCTGACTCCAATGCCCTGGTCAGCTGCAAGTAATTAGCTGCACTGACTGCAATATAACCTGACCTGTTGGACAGAGGGAGAGAGAGTTTTGTTTGGAAGCAGCAGGGTTTGCTATGTACACAAGAAACCATCAAAAAAGGTTGGTTAGATTCCATTCTGTTTAGTTAAGATCCTGAGTAGAGAGGGACTTCTATGTTAGGTAAGTGCTCAGACGAGTTAGGCTTTTGTTTATAGGGAATTTGTGTTCTGTGTAATCCTGTTAAAATCTGAATACGTGGATTACAAATAAATTGTGCTTGATTACCTCACTGAGACTGTGGCTTTAATACCCTAGAGGACCGTGCTGTTTGGTGCCGTGTGGGTGCAGGATCACATAGTGTATACATGTTTTACAGAATTTTATACTGAATAACTTCACAAAAAATGTATTAATGACAATATTTATTATTAAACATTTGCAAAAGGCTATATATCAGTGCAAGCTGTGAGAAATCTGTGGAGAAGGATTGAGTATTCAAAAAGGTGTTTTCCCGATATCCTCAGAAAGAAAAATATTTTGTAAACCATTCTGGCTTCTTGGATTCTTGATCCTTTGCATCTGATTTTGTTGATATGTCGCCTTGGTTTCTCCTTAACATAAAAACAATATGATTGACATTTATTATGGTTATTTATTATGATTTTATTTATTACTATAATTTTATCAAAGTTCTTAATTAAGTAGAGCAAAGCTGAACACAAAACAAATTGTTCTCTCTATAAAACGTTGTAGGTCATTTAGGGTTCAGTGAGCATTGCCAGAGCTGAGACCCTGATCTACGCCTTCACTAAAATAAATTGAAAATCCCACCAGGACAACTTTAGGGCAACTCATTGTCTGCAGCAAATGTGCTTTAAAATTTTAGGTTCCTAAATAGTTCACTCTCCAAAATCTTCAGGCAATAGCTATAACAATTGCTCTGAATTGTGAAGAATTATTTTGGGTGTAATATGAGGCCAAGTCTACCCTTGGTAAATAAAACCTTCAAAAACCTTTTTATGATCACCCCTTTCCCGACCACTGTCAGGAACCTGGGTCCATACAGATGACTTTAATGACCAAGAGCGCCCAATGATGGAATTCAGGAGTTACTGCGCAGTAGCGGAGTTGGACAGGGTTTGGTGCAGGCCGACTGCACTCTCCATGGTGTTGAGCGGCCACATACCAGAGCCCTGACATAGCAGCGGATGATGTCCAGAACAAAACAAAGTGATATCCTGCAGGCACCCTGGAGCAGGCAGGAGACATAGCTCAACAGAGGAATGTACAAATGCTGCAGAGTAGCGAAGCTAAGCAGAGAAACAGCAGAAACATAAGTAAGGGGGACAGAACGAGCAAGGGGGACAGAGCAAGGAACAGGGTGACCGAGCAAGAAACATAGCCAGACAAGACATACATGTACAGGACACAACAAAGGACAGGGGACATGGCAAGGAAAACAAGGGATGGAGTGAGGAGCCGAGATCCTCAAATGCTTCTCCTTTAAGCAAGGATAGGAAATCTTAACTGGGACATGGGGAGAGGAGAGAGGAGCTAAGATCCTAAGATGATTCAGGGAAAAGAGGGCAAAGGCACATAAAAGCCTGACACACATAAATACAGGACTAGCCTAGGACTATATGATAACAATTGACTATTTAGTCACATCTTATGGCCATAGTATGCTTAGCCCACCACTACGCCAAAATACTCCAATATTCGGTGGGAACTGCTGTAGCGAGACAGGGGAACTGAGATAAGCAACTAAGCAGCCTGAATGGGGCCTGACAACCACATTGCATACATCACCCTGGAGAAGAGAATGAAGCTTAGTAAGGTCTTGGTGTCAAAATATGAAAATAAAAAGGTACTCATTATTCCATTACTTAAAGACTGAATGAAACACAATTAAAACTTCTTAATTATATCACTGAATAATCATGTCATACAGAAAATGTTTAAAAATAATCCTGTGTGAACAGTAGTTCGCAATTAATATACATTACCTATTAGGACGGATAATGTCTAGGAGTTGTGCAGGTGGTTTGAAGGGATATTTGACACTTTGATCCAATCTTGGACAGTTTCTTAATGTCTTGGTTACCTTCTCAGGAATTATACTGCGATTTGTGAAGGTTTTCTCATATGCAGCCAGATTTGGAACACTGATTACACGAGATGGTATCTCGCACATTTTCTTTTTCTGTTTCCAAAAGAAATTAAAGCAATATTTGGACAGAGGTAAAATTCAGATTTATGAATATTGGTAAACATTTTATTCTGTTCTCTAGAAAAGAATATACTGTTAAATATATTATGATACGTGTATGTACTGTACATAGTAATTTGATAACTAGTAGATATTAGATGCTAGTTATTCTCCAACAGTTTATCTCAATTTATATTTTCTGACTTTCTTATCAAGTGAAAATCAAACAATGCAGCCAAAAAATTCATAGTGGCTCAGTCAAGAATGGACAAATAGCTTACCCTGCAGTGAGTCTCTCCCATTTTAACTCACATGTGCCATTACAGAGCAAAAATCTCAAACAGCGTATCAGTTTAACCCATAAGTGCAGTCTAGAACTAAAATGTGAGGCTAATTTTGTCTACATGAGTGAACCAACAACCCCAGGCTTACATTGTGGTCTTCATGGACCTTGCTGATGAAGTGTATAGTATCCTTCTAGGTACTGTAAACAACGGTGTCAACTGAGCCACATCTCATAGACCTCACTAGATGAAAGGTACAACTAGGGTTGTTGATTCTCTACTGCAGAGGAAACTTGCCTCATATTTTAGTTTTAGACTCTTGTGTGCATTTTTAGACTGATAAAATGATTATGATTTGTCTTCTATAATGGCACATGTGAGCTAAAATCTGAGACCCTTCCATGCAGGTAATCACCTAAAGTAAGCACTCTCTATTCTCATCTGAGATAGTCTTATTCTTTGATACCCAGACTTTTTTTCCAAATGTAGCTTTCCCACAACTATAATACCATCCATCTAGAATGTCTCTTACAACCTGTGTCTACATCTATTGCCTCCTCTTGAAAGCAAGTACTGAAGGGCCCTTACGATTCATACTATATATCGATGTATTACTATAATAAACACCTATTATTAAGTAATTGCGAATTACTTTTTTAGCACTGTTTGTTTTCTGTGCAAATGTTAACAATTTGGGGGATGTTACCTTTACTGTTGACGTTAAAATTGCTGCATTAGGGTTACAGGAAAATGACTGGCTCCTGTGTGTTTCTAAATGTATTAGTGTATCTTCTTCAGTGTTACAATGTTTCAGTTCCTAATGGAAAGAGAATACAATTCACAGAATTTCATTAACTTTACATACATTTTACATTTTAGATAATACTTATGTATTTGTACAGCTTTTTTTTTTTAACTTTCCTTCATGTATAAAATAAATAACATTTTAAATAATAGCAGATCAGAATTGTTTGCTGTATGAAAATCTAGGGGGTCACCTGAGATGATATTCACGAAGCACACTGAGTAATATGCACCAAAAGTATAATAATTAATAAAAAAAACCTTTTATCCAAAATTGTGAAACCATTAAGCTACCATCATTAAGCAGCAGGACAAGCAGTGGGGGAGGGGAATCATGTTGGCCAATGCTTCCTGACATTCAAATATTTTTAGTGTGGCTCCGAGCCAGCCTGGCTAGCTGTTGCAGTCATAAGGAAGGGCAGACTATCATCAGACAGCCTGATCTTCCATCCATCAGCAGGGATGCCCCTAGTCAGGTACTACCACCGCTGGCCAATACTGCCATACATTCACCCAAACTTCCGATCCAACGGATAGCCCCGCGACCAATGGCTGGATATGCCCGGCCGTGCACTACGTTAGCCGGCCATGCTCCTAGTTGCTTCATTAATGGAGCTTCTACCAAGGAGTACTTTTACATCCTGCTTCCAGTAGGGGTGAAAATAATTATGTGAATACCATTCTCACCAACAGGCGTTTGATGACTTGGTCTTGATCGGCTAGTTTATCCTTCAAACAATGTATGAGCTTCAAATCTTCTGGCCTAGGCTGTTTCCGTGACTTTTCCTCCATTTCTTTGAGTCTACAAAAACAAGATTATTTTGTTGATTTAATTTTAAAAAACGGCAAAGATGGTTAAAAAATCATTATATGTAACACTTTAAAGTCTAATTTTTTTACTCACATGACAACCAGTGTAAAGTTTGTGTACCTTTTGGTAAAAACAATTATCAACAAAACATCTGAGTTTCACCCAGTGATCGAAACAATGTTAAATGCAAAATACCAATTCTAACTTTTAGGCCAAACTGGAAAGAATCAAATGCCTCCAAAGAACTTGAAAGAACAACTAAACTGCAACTGTAGCTTTATTTTAGTGCTATATATCATATGGGGGATGAAGGGCATTGAGATCTAGCTAGGGCTTCAGGGGAATGCTCCTCTATTCCGTTTACAACTCATCTCTTTAGGTCTTCTCCTAATATTACATTTTTTACCTGCTTCTGTTCCCCAGTAATTTACCACATATAACAATTTAGTAGCATTGTTTTTTATTTTTTGTGTTTATATAGACTTGAGTAACGTGTCCTTTGGTAGCAATAAACTAAAAATAAAGCTTGCCTTTCATTGCATAGTTTAATTCCAATATCTCCTGTACTTGTTGCCCAGATTAGCCCTTCTAGCGCATATTAGTGGCAGACTGGTAGATAATAATCTCAGTCAACGCAATGCTACGGACTGTATTTTCATTCAGGACATTTGGAAAGCCAATGGGGTTACAAAGGATAAAATTAGGGCTAGATAGGAAAAACAGACTTTTCCACCTTTGTTTTAATACATTTTTGAATGCCTGAAATGAGCAGCATAATGGTGGATAAATCCGACACAATGCAATAATCCTGTTTATGTGAATATAAAGAGAATTAGACTTACTCGGCTTCTAAGGAAACTATCTTTGTTTGAAGTAATGTTTGAGCATTGCTGAAATTAGACACCATGCAATGGATTCCCTGTCGCTGACTTTGTGTCCCGCCATCTGATTCCATCTTCTGCTTTAGCTTTGGTGCATCAGGAGTTCTTCAAAAAAATTAATTTATTATTGAAAAAAATATTAATTTTAAGGCAGGACAGGAGGCTTCCTATTTTGCATATCTTCCTTTACTCTCACCAACAGCAGCAAAGAAAGAGTTAATAACACAAGTGAAAACAATAGAAACAGTACATAGGTGGTATATAAACCCCTTAACTATCTTCGTCTTTCTTTGCTGCTCACCAAAGCTGCAGGTCAGTCCTCTTCCTACCTACATTTATTGCTGATTTATTGAATATTATCTGTTTATTATTCATTACATATTGCTTTTTTCACCTAATTCTAGATAATTAGGTGGGTATGCACATTTATATACAGTATAGGTTTCTGATATATATATATATGTATGTATGTATATTTTTTACTTGTCCTTCATAATTTATATTCATTGTTTCTTTGCATCTGTGCATTTTGGGAGGGATTTTTCCCTTCTCTTTTCCCTATCTGGGACCCCTTTTTGTGAGTTCTGGTCGCTAGTTTCTTCAGTTATTTTCTGGATCATTACAGTAATGATGTGTGTGGAAGTGATTTTGAACCACATATAGCTGGCATTACTCTAAAGGGCTCCTTCTCATTTGTGCCTCACTGGAGTGGTTACAGGGTGAGCCCTGCATTACTTTCAATATTCGTTGGGAATTTTCTGGAATTGCATCTCCCAGGCTGAGTCCATGTGGTTCTGCACATTATATACAGGCTGAGTCCATGTGGTTTTGCACATTATATACAGGCTGAGTCCATGTGGTTCTGTACAGGCTGAGTCCATGTGGTTCTGCACATTATATACAGGTTCAGTCCATGTGGTTCTGCACA
>VKOC01030596.1:0-22090 GCA_009364415.1 Spea multiplicata
TCGCTATCTCTATATAAGGCCGCGGCCCGACGATACGGGGAATTTTCGCGTTCACGCTATTTTGTCTACGGTGACCGTAGAACACGCTGGAACAATTAGAACTCTGATTAAAGCCAGAGCCGGCCTTCGCCATCGGAAGATGCGGTTACTGGATGCTGGCGTGCGATCCCCTTCTTTCTGCTCGCAGGAATTAACCTTTCTGTCAGGACCAAGATTAACTTCTCTTTAATTCTCGTACACAGCACTCCCACTGAACCTAATATCTCTCTGCGCTTGGCTGGGCTTCAGCCCCCTGTTCAATCCCAGTTCCCTGCACCGAGATACTGGGACGTGATGGATCTTTAACCCTTTTTGGGGTGGCGCTTTGCTTTTGAATTCTTTCGCACCCTCTGTGGCAGTCAAAGGGTTAAGCTACGGGGAAATTCCAGCAAAATATGGGAGGGGGGGGATAAGAAGGATTCTGATGCAAAGTAGTACTTTTTTTTGGGGGGGGGGGGGGGTAGACACGCATACAGGTCTCATTCCCTGCGTTATTATTGTCTTTTTATTTATATAGCTCCAACATTTCCCACAGCTCTTCTAACAGTCCCCACATTGAAAGGGTCTGACAAAACTAGGACTGACAGACTAAGACAAACCGATAGGTAAAGAGCGCCCTGCTCACAAGAGCTTACGATCTAAAGGCAATGGGAGCACCATGAGGTTGGGAACGGGAGCGCCATAACTTGGCCCATCAACACTATGGAGGACTGAGCCAAGTTAACCCTTTAACTGGGATATGATGTCACATCTAGATTTCCCCTTCATTTCCAGTTTAGTGGATACACTTTGGGATATGCTCCCCCCCAAAAAAAACCTATATGGGGGAAACATGGGAGAATATAGCAAAGGATCGCGAGCGTAAGGTAACCATAGAGCACGAGCAGTGCGCTTATTATCTCTACCATATTATAACAAGGTGACCTCCACGCTACACAACTCTGTATGAACTTTATTGGGTGCAGGTATTGTGTTTTATTAACTAGAAAATACATAAGAAGGGATCAGCTAAAAAAATCATCCAAATCCAATGTATCTAATGTATCTATCTGTATCTAATGTATCTATCTGTATCTAATATATCTGTATCTAATGTATCTATCTGTATCTCTTCCAGTATCAAAGAGGCAGCAATGGGACTGGATCTGAAAACTTCATGGAGAGAGGTTTATCAAGACACAAGCGTGCAAGTAATGGAGCTTCCGTTATTACTATGTTACTAATCTACTAATATATACACTAATATACTACTAATATATTCTATATCCTTGTGTTCAAAGAAGCAGATGTCTGTATATGATGTGTATATGATACGGTGCGTTATGTTCTCTCGCTATACAGATGCTGTATTATTATATATATATATATATATATATTATATATATACAGGTCCAAGGGTTCTTTTCATTCATGGCAGTGCGATTTGTCTTCGTAGATAATCCTGCTTTGAGAGCAGAGCCGGGCAGGGTGCGGCGAGGAAGAGATTCCTTCTGCTGAATTATCTGCGGCCAGCTTTACGCCGGCATTCAGAGATCTATGAGAGGATTAGCGTTCAGGAACAGATGACTTGTGTGTTGCACGGGTTATGAGATATCCTTTAATATATATATTGTCCTTAAAGAGAAGCTCTCCCTCTGCAGCGTGCCGTATGCTTAGCGAGCGCATGGAGCTCCGCAGAACTAATCTTTCTTTAAGAGTCGCTTTGCGGGCGGCTTTTTAAACTTCTTTTTTTTTTTGGTTGTGGAATCTCGCCGTTTATCTTCAATCCTTGTGATCGTTAGAATGTTTGAATGATATTTATACAGATAACGTGTGCGCTGTACCGGAGACTCTAGGTTTTAACCCTTTAATGGCCAACCATGCAGACTCCATATAGCGACTCACTGAATGCCTTATAACTCTTAATACCGAGCGACGTAATTACAATAGACACCTTTGGAATCACTGATACAAAAATAATAAGGGGATAATATGGGGATAAAATGTAATTCTAGTGCTGTGCCAAAAGTTATGCAGTTGCCATAGCAACTGAGGCAGCATCCCTAGGAAGTTCTTATGTATAGTTATGTATAAAGAGCAGAGGGGTAAATGTAGAGCACGAAGCAGGGTAAATCTCTTTGTACAACAACCCCTATTGATAAATTCACTTCATACGTGATCTGAGTAATTTTTAATCATGCCATTCGCGTGAATTTAATCCTCCTACGCACACGGCACGTGTCTTTTTCCTCCTCCTCCGCAGGCTGACGTTTTTCATTGTTAATGTTTGACGACCGACAGCTTTGAGCCATGACTAACCAATCTATCGATGGTTATCTGCACTTGGTAACATCTTGGCGACTCTTCCTCGGGGTACCGCGCCTCAGTGATTCAAATATACAGACGGCCATTTAAATAGAAATACGTTTGGATCACAGGGCCCTTCACTTTCTACTCTGATTTATTAACACCTGGGCTTCTCATTTGGTGGTTTCACTCTCTGCTATATCGCCGGAAAAATCCCTGCTTGAATACAGATAACTTTATTCAGGATATCTCTAGCTCCTGTGAAGTCATGGTTTCCATAGCAACCATCAGTAGAACCATTTGGTTCCATAGCCGGACTGGGGATGACGAGGCAGCCCTGGCACTTTGAGCGACGGCAGCCAGCGCCCCTCCGGCTTCCCGCAGCTCTCCATTTTGATAATGTGAGTGGGCGGTCCCACTGACGTTAAGAGGCGGTCCAATGTTTTTTGAAGAGGAAGTGGGCGGGGAGTGGGGCGTGCCTTAACGCAGCTCTCTGGACCCAGAGTTTCTCCACAGTTACCCAGAGACCCAGGGAAGTGGCGCTTCACCCAGAGCCTCCGGGGCTCCCAGGTATGCCCCCCGGACATGTGCCCGTGTCCGAGATGGCCAGTCCCGGCCTGTTTGGTTGCCACCGTTCATTTTTAAAGATCGGGTATGCCGGTTACTTTCAGGGTAAGGATACATAACGCTTACGGAGTCACTATGACAATGGCCTGCAGTTAATAACATGGAGAGAAACCATCCGTTTTCTCTGGTTTTGGTGGCTCATGGCTAGAAATAGTTCGGAAACACGTCTTTAAGGGTCATGTATGTGTGAAATTCTTTGTGCTTTTGTCTCGAGGGATAAGAGGATCTGACGGCGGTAAGCTCCCGTCTCGCTGCGTGCGTAAACGCGCGTTTGTTTGCGGGGTTAGCAGCATTCTTGGTTATTAGACTGTTACAGCTCCTTTATAAAGTTTCTTTAAATATTCTGACAAAAGTTGTTATAACTGACACAGACTGACTGACCTTTAAGGTGAGTTTGTTAAAAATGCTAAGGGTGTGGGAATAACACAAAGAATATGTCGCATGTCATGGGCGCTCTGCATTAAACGACCCGTGAAGACGAAATGTATGTGGCTCTGGCGCATAAAGGACCTCCATCGAAGCTGTGCTTGGAGAACTAGCACAACCCCCAGCGCTGTATACAGTAATAACCCCCCTTCACGGAGACGCTGGTGCATATCGCAGAGTATGAATGATAGACCAGCGCTGTATACAGTAATATAACCCCCAGTGCTGTATAGTATATACCCCCAGTGCTGTATCAGTAATAACCCCGTCAGCACCTGTATACAGTTAATATACCCCGAGCGTGTATCAGTAATAGACCCCCCTCGCCAGCACTGTCGATACAGTAAATATATATCCCACCAGCCGCTGTATAGCAGTAATATAACCTCAGCATGTTAACAGTAATATCAAACCCCGGCGCGCTGTATACAGTATAACCCCTCAGCCTTTACAGTAATTAACCCCGCCCAGCGCTGTTTACGTAATATAACCCCCCCAGCATTGTATACAGTATAACTCTCAGCGCTGTATACAGTAATATAACCCCCAGTGCTGTATAAGTTAAAACCCCAGCGTTGTATACAGTCAATTATGGACCCCCAGCACTGTATACGTAATATAACCCCCAGCCCTGTACACAGTAATATAACCCCCAGTGCTGTATACAGTTAATTAACCCCCAGCTCTGTATACAGTAATAACCCCCAGTGCTGTATACAGCCTCCGGTTTTACTGGTTGTACTGGAAAACCTTCTGTTATCCTATCACCTTCTGTAGCTGACATTTCACGCATCGGCCAGTCCAGAACCTCTCTGTGATGAATAACTTTACAGTGATGTTACAGTTGCTAACAACACAGGGACCACCTGGCACAGAGACCACCTGGCACAGAGACCACCTGGCACAGAGACCACCTGGCACAGAGGCCGGGATCATAAAACACGAGGATCGGTTCACACTCCCCGGAAATGTAGGAATAAGAACACAAATTAATCTTCGGGAGTCTCACAAGTCAAACGTTCTGACAGACAGAACATTTTACTCAGCAGCCAGACAGCGTCTTGTAACGGAGAACATGTCAGTTTGTAGGAATTCATTCCAAGACCAAATCTTTGCAATTCCTGCATTTATTCAGCTGGTTTTATATAATAAAATAATAAGCAATAAAAATATATAGTAAAATATGCATAAAAGCAGAAGAAACATTAACCAAACTCCCTAGTTTGTTTAGCCATATCAGATTTTTAAAGTTTCTATGGCTACAGCCTATGAGTGCCTGTTCGTAAGTCACATGACAATTATTCCCTGTAAAAGTTATGTATGAGGCAAAATTTCACATAATTAGAGATAATTAAATTGTTAGTGCTGCATTTAGCTTAATACTTGGCACTTTTAAATGCTTGAACCTGTTTACTAACCTCATGTGATAATATATATAATATATATATATATAATATATATATATTTATGATTTTGCATAGTTGAAATATTCTCTCTGGCGGTACGCGGTACGTATTTCCATTAAAGTTCTAATTTATGTGAAAAGGCAGAATTTTGCTTGTAAGCCGTTACGTTTGATATATGCTGCGTGACGGCGGTATTATTACTGTTATTTATCTTTATTGCAGTCCGTTCTGTACGGTAGTGAAATAAGAAGGATCGTGTAACTCGCTTAGATAAGCCGCCCCGTCTCCGATCACGTCTCCGTAATTTTATTTCACCGTTATACTCTTCGGATTTATTTGGGAAGTGGCTTCAGTGTTGGTTCTTTTCATATCTGATCCTCGTAGGTAATTGTTATATTTTCCACCTGAATTTCCTTCCCCGGGGCACTGACACCTAGTCCTACTACCCCTTGCCACATGCCTTTATACAAGAGCTTTGCGGGCTATACATGCGCAGATCGAGGGTGAGCTAGGGCAATATAGACTAAATATGGAAAAACGCATTGAGTTGGCCACTAAGGACAATCCTCCTGATACCCCTACAAAACAAAATGAAAAACGAATCAAGTGTTTAGTCTGTCTGTATGGAGTTGAGTCCTACAGAGGAGCTGCTGGGTTGTAAAACTGGAGAAAGCCCTCCTTATCCCCTCAACATAAATAAGTTAGACATCTTATACATCATGGCGGAGCGGAGAAGACAATGGCTGAAGTATGGACGCCACTGAGAAAGGTTTAGGTGGAAGTTCAAGTGAGCAATGCCAAAAAGCTAAGGTGTGACGTATTTCTTCACTAAAGGGGCTGAGGAGACGTTGGAGATTCACCAAGATGGTGCAGGTCCCTCTCCCTACCCTACCCGGAGTGTAAACACTACCCCTAATCAGAGCTCCCAGGTACGGTGGGTAACTTAGACGTTCCCCACAGTCCTTTGAAGCACCGGCATGTGGATGTTTATTACGTTTGTTTATCGGTTCCACTGAATCTTCGTACCGATCCCAAATCTTTACTTCTGCCCCTGGTCTCGCTCAGTGCAGACAGCGGAGCTGGTACAACCTCCCTCGACTAATCCAGAAATATAAATAGCGAGAGAGGGAAAACAAACAGATCCGTCTCGGTTACGGCTCCTGCTTATGAGGAGAATCCTCAACTCCTCTGTACATTTAAAGGGACAGCCCTGGAACCGGCCCCGCCGGACGCACAGCTCAGACTTAGAAGTAATATGACTTTAAAGACGTCTGGCTGCTGTTTTACAAGGCGAAGCAAGCGTTTCTTTCTAGTGACTAAACATCGGGGTATGTTCTGGGAGCTTTTATTTACGGGGCCGGATTAAAATCTCAGGAATTTACATAGATACGTAGATAATGACGCCAAGCCATGTAAGCGTGTCTGCGGGCTGGATCTACACGTTACATGTGTTTTAATGTCATTCAGCATGTGACCGTGTATATTCAGCTGGTGGCCAAGCGCTGCCCCACAGGATCTGTCGTTGCAGATGTGGGGTGTTATCGGCCACCGGCCCACCCGATGAGCCAGATGGCCGGTCGGAGCCCGAGACCCACCCAAGTAGGGCTTCACCCAAAACCTCACCTGGGGGTTACATGCAGAGCACCACTGACCTGTTTCCATTCATGTCTGGGTCCCCTGTAACATATAGGTTCGTTGCTCTGTCCATCAGACCAAACGTTTAATTAAAAAACAAAAATATATCATAAAAACACATTTTTGTTACATTTACAGACCTTATAAGGAAACGAGCATCTATTTCTTTCAAAAAGATCCCTCTTTGGAAAAGCCCCCCTTCAGGCAGACGCAGGATCAGATATAAATGTTGGATTTTCTCTATGCGGTGCCAATGCGCGCTGGCCTTCCACGCCACGCAGCAAAGCCGATGCAAAGGGGACTGCATTTTCACCATAACATTAACAGCAAAAACAAATTAACAATGGGATCGATAAAGGTGCGGTGTTCTAACCCACAATCGGTATTCTAAATGAATAACGCCAAAAGAGAAGAAAATAAACAACAAAAATACTGCATCACTTCAGTGGCATAACAAAACATGCTGGTAGCCCCCTGCGAGACATACATTGGGGGCTCTTAGCCCCCCTACACACACAATAGCATGCTTACACACACAAAGTGACACACACAGTAACATGCTAACATACAGACTAATGCACACAGACAAACATTACACGCTAACACACAAAGCTATACTTATACATAGTAACACACACACAGCTATACTCACACAGACATAGTAACACACACAGCTATACTCACACAAACATAGTAACACACACACACACCTCTACCTTTGTTAGCTGAGAAAAGGGGATCCAGTTGCATACTTAAAATAACATAACACAGTATAATACTTACTTCTACTCCCATATAACACATTTACACAAACATACACACATTAACATACTTACACACACACACACACACATATGCATACATGAAGTAACATGAAGTAACAGTAACAGGTTTTATAGCGCAATCATAGCTAGAGGAGAGAATTAAAGGTTACAAAATTACAATAGCATGAACTAACATGAGAAAGGCCCTGGTCTAGTGAGCTTACAATCTATTTTTACTTTTAGTCATAACATAATGGGTGTAGAAAATGTAAGACAAAAATCCACATTGCTAGATGACCCCCGGCGTGTATCTTTTCTGCTGTCCCTGATAAATTTACCCTGATAATGGTGCAGAAAATATCAGGTGTCTGCGCTGCCATCTACTGGCCAGGTGGTGTAATTTATAGGCGATCGGAACAAAAAAGGACTAATTCCGCCAGTTAATAAATGAGAGATAATTTTAAACGCAATATTTCTTTTATTCTCTACGATTATTAATCAAGTTTTACCCCCATTCATGAACGTCTCGGACTGCAACCATTTCCTGGATCATAGTAATTTCTAAATATATATATTTATAAAAAAATGCATCGTGGATGATAGGAATATCTGATTCTTTTTTTTAGACATCATGGATTATAGCGTTTTCTGAAAATGTGTTTTTTTTTCAAACAATTAAAAATATAAAACACATTTTATATAGTAATTATGTGTGTTATATTATGATTAAAGCTGTTTTGCAATGGCAGAATGCTATAGCCGGATATGGGGAATATGGAAAGTTTTAGGGGTTACTTTTGAGAATGTAATTGTTAAGAAAAAATATTTTTTTAAGAAAAAAATCTAGTTGTTTAGTTATTTTTGCATGAATTTTTAGGTACAAAAGAGACAGCCTTAAATCCATTAGTGTTGGTGGGACAATGACCCCCAAAAGTAGTGATATAATATAACCCTCCCGCCTGTCGGCAACACACTGCAGGCATATAGTCTATACATAGTATGGGGTCCCTTTAAGTCTAGTGAAGTGAACTGTGTCGATTTGTTGAATTGAATATGATTTGTTGCTGTATATAATTGATCGATTTCTATTATATTTCTAGCCGGAGACGCTGAATATTCCGTGGATATTGAAATCAGTTTCCAGGATCCGGTATTACAAAACGAAATCAGGACCTTTATAAACACCCTGACGTTTCCCATAGCGCTCAACGACTCTACGTCCAACATAAAAAGCATCAATGTAACAACAGGTACATTTCTGGAAATATTATTATTTTCTAACCCCTTAAGGAGAACGGGTTGTCCTTAAACCCAGTAGAAACAATGCATTCTGAGAAGGGGTTAAAAAGTTGTTGGTCATAGAAATTTCTGATTTTTTTTTATAGAAAACCTTCCAGGATCATAGAATTTTTTTTTTTTTAAATTATTCTGAAAGTAGCGAATTAGGGCATTTGTTGAAATGATTACAAAGGATTATGGTGTGTTGTTTTTGTTTTTTTTTAGCGTGCAGTCAAGCGAACGGGAGCCTGCAGTGTACATGCGAAGACGGTTACGTATGGCCCAGCGCAATCTGCCAAAAATACGCGCCCTGTGTTGGGTCAACTAAGCCCTGCAGCTGTATCACAGTGCCGCAATACAACGGATTATACTGTCAGCTAAAACTTGGTAAGGAACCAACAGAAAAGGCCCGGCATCGTCTAGACTCGCTAAGCAAAACCGACAAAACCCAGGTGGCAGAGGACACCACCCTGGCACATTCCCCAGGAACTGCATAGAAAAAAACATACAATGAGCACAGAATGGATCAGACAATGGTGTAAATGCTGCCTGAACATAGAACTAAAGACTTAGACCTCAATCAGGCATTGATCGCGTCCTTGCATTAGATTCTCTCAAGATTCTCTGTTCCATTTATCTATCCCAGCTGTGCTTCCAGTCTACCCCTCCTGCATATGACCCTGCCCCCCCCCCACACACACACACCTAGGGTCCCATCCCTTTCCACCACCAACATGTCATGGACTGGAAATGTTTGGAGCGGGATATGAGCTCATCAATACAGAATTATAGATGTCTTTAGTGCCATCATTTAAAGGGCCAGTTCTTTAACAACAGATTTTAGGTTCCCCCTCCACACCTGTACACCCCAGGGAGCTATGTTAGCCCCCCAAGTCCGGGGGGGGGGCAGTTATTCAACTAACCCACTTTCCAATCCTTAAGTGGAAATTAGCTACTTCTGCAATAATTAATGAAATGCTTAATAGTGAACAGGACATAACAAGTAGTATATAACATAACAATTTGGACTTACAGAAACAAGAGGTGCTCAAAGGAGCTTACAATCTAGAAATAGATGAACAACAGATGAACAGCATGTGGCATTTTATGGCTGTTCTGTATATATGTATATATATATATAGTGTATATGTATATCTATATATATATATAGTGCATATGTGTATATGTATATTTAGTGTATGTGTGTAAATGTGTATATGTATATTTAGTGTATGTGCGTAAATGTGTATACGCACATACACTAAATATACATATACACATTTACACACATACACTAAATATACATATACACATATGCACTATGGTGTATATGTGTATATGTATATTTAGTGTATGTGTGTAAATGTGTATATGTATATATATATAGTGTATATGTGTATATGTATATGGTGTATGTGTGTGAATGATGGATACCGTATATAAATATTTTAATAGCGAGCCCTTCTATAACATACTCTGTAATGCCTGTTTGATACATTGTCATTCTCTTATCCCTCCTGTAGCCACAGTGAACATTACCTTGAGCCTTAGCATTATTAAAGAGTTCACGCCTGCTTTTAAGGACCCCTCTAACAAAGAATATAAAGAGCTTAAGGCTGCTTTGGAAACTGCGGTAAGTATAGCATGTGTTCCGTACATATAAGTAATTAGCCATATGAGAAAAATTAAGAAAAAGAGCACATTTGGTAAAGAGTTAATTGAAGTATAACGGATTGTGAGATTTTTAGACTATTTAGGACCTAGATGGTCTTGAAAGCTTGCAATCTATTATACGGTACTTCAGGTAGCCATTAATGGCATCATCTTATTGGTCCATGCATTTTGGAGCGGTTTTCTTATTAGCGAGGTTGAGAGCATGATGCTTTTAAAAGCCCCTGCTGGGGGAGAAAGCTTGATTTTAGCCCATACCCCATAATGTATATCGAACTGATAGGTTTAATGCCACATTATTGATTCATTAGTTTTAGACATGGCTCTGGAGCCTTTCCATTGGTATGACGTAGATTTAAACGTTGATCTTGGTGTTACTAATTAATTGCTGTTAATTAATGACTGTCAATGTTCTCTCGTTTCCAGTTTTCTAACAGTTATAAGTCACTGCCTGGTTTTGAGAAAGCGGAAGTTATAATGTTCAGGTGAGACCCGACTGCTGTGATCTCCTGTTTGTAAGACTGCGCGGGAGATGACTTTAACTTCTCCTACATCACCGCGGGTCCTACAATGACCATAACCAACCAACCAACCATTTTCATGTTTCTTCTACGAATTATTGAAACACTAATAAATAATAATAATTTACTTGGTGCCCCATTATCATAACTGGGGACTTTATGGCTCAGGCTACCCCAAGACCCCCGTGTGGGATGCGGGCAGGAGGTCTTACTACAATCAGTGAGTGGTCCCACTGATATCGATGGGAGGTCTCGCTGACGTTGGTGGGCAATAACGCTGAATCAGTGGGTGTTCTGGCTGACATCGGTGGGCTTTCTCGCTGATGTCGCGAGACACTCTCCTGTTAGTATCACTTTTGCTTCCACCCCATAGAAACTCTCTCTCTCGAGTGCTCTATACCCGCCCCATGGAACGTTTCAGGGAACATTGCATTATGTAGACTTCCGCACCCTTCTTTTTAACCGTTATAGAGTTATCACAGAAGCAAAGTAGCTGTCACGTGCCCCCAACGCAATCCGTGACACGGCAGGATAGACTGGGAGCCCCTGGGTGGGCTACGCATGCATGTCCAGGCTTCCAAGCCAGTCCATCGTTCTAAGCTCCAGGAAGGAATACGTCTTTTTGTATATACGAGTGCTGGAGGCTACTTACCTACAGTGGACCCTTACTCCGACCTGCTCTTAGAACGGTTTTTGCTCCATCTGTTATTGTCTTGGAGAAGTAACGCAGCATCTTGATTTCAGGCCGGGAAGTATTGTCGCTGATTACACGATCGTCGCAGAGCCGGTCAACGCTTCCACAATTCAGGATGCAAACAATAACTTAGTTACAAGCCTGAGCGCCAATTACACTCTGGGCAACCCAGCTGTGCGCAACACTATAACCGGTAAGAGCTTTAGGTCTTTGGACCTTAATGCATTGATTTTTCCTTAAACAAAAACTTAAACAAAAAGAATATGTTTGATCTACACCCATAGAAAGCACTCCGTTATTCAATGCAATGCTAAATACTTTCTTTCCTAACAATATTCAATAGTGAGATATGTTTTTATAGTGTTAATTCCAACAACTCCCTTGGCTCAAAATATAACAGTATGCCCTATGCAATAAAGCATTTGTGATCATTGTCTTTCCGCCCTTGTGGAGGTAATTGTGGTTGCTTTTCTTGGAAGAATTGCGTTAATTCATCCGGGGAGGGTTTTTGAGCAGGAACTGCCATTTTAAGGTCACATCACAGCATCTCAATCGGATTCAAGCCTCCAAAACCATCATTTTGTTCATATGAGCCATTCAGAGGTGGGCTTGCTTGTGTGCTTCGGATCATTGTCCTGCTGCATAACCCAACCACACTTGAGCTTTAGGTCTGGGACGGATGCCGGACTTTCCCCTCCAGGATTTTCTGGTAGGGGGAACCTGGTTCATGGTTCCATCCATTATGACAAGTCGCTCAGGTCCTGAAGCAGCCAGGCAGCCCCAGACCATCGCACCGTGTGTGACTGTTGGTATGGTTCTAATTGTGGAATGCTGTGTTAGCCTTACGCCAGATGGAACGGGACGCATGTCTTCCAAAACGTTCCACTTTTGACTCATCAGCCCACAGAATATTATCCCAACAATGTGTTTTTTTGGTAAATATGAGACAAGCCTTAGTGTTCTTTTTTGGTCAGCGATGGTTTTCTCCTTGTAACTCTCCCATGGATGCCATTTTTCTTTCTTATTGTGGAATTGTGAACATCGACCTCAACTAAGGCAAATGAGGTCTGACGTTCTTCACATGTTAGTCTGGGGTCTTTTGTGACCTCCTGGATAAGTGGTAGTTGGAGGAAATTTGGTAGGGGAATGCTTTAGAGAATATCTATCCCACCACCTTCTCGGCCACGATTGATGTAGTTATAATGTATACATATTCTGGACAGGATTATCCATTTGGAATGTATGATGTATTCAGGCATTTATTTGACATGTTTTCTTTACAGGACAGAGTACTGTCTCTACATCCCACACCTACATGTTCGTTGGCGATCGTTCGATAATATTATGTAAAGTGAATGTCAGCGCCTACACCAGCGTTGATTGGTTCATTAACGGCACGGAGAAGCTCCAAAATGACACTCAATATTCGTATAATGTTACAGTGAGCAATGGCTCGGTGATGTCGTTCTTAACCATAAATTCACTGGCTGCCACCAATTCAGGTACGTGCAGAACTCTTTTATAAGAGGCGTTTTAATATGATTGTGATTTCGTTTATTGCAATGTTAGAGCTATCGCTGGGATCTGAGGGTCTTACCGTTTTCCAAGAGTCTTAGCGTAGAGGGCATATGGCTTTTCGTGAGATTGGAGGAATGGGCAGTAAAGTGAGACGTTGAGTATGGCAGTAAAGATGTAGAATTCGCTTCCTACCGACACAAGAAAGAAACAGCTGGTAGCATTTTTAGCAGGGACAAGTAGCCATAAAAACCTAGGAGCACTGTCTGTTCATGTGGGGGATCTGGCTAGACCCCTCTGGAACACATCTCCAGCAAACATAGGAAAAGGGAGCCGTGGAATGAGGCAAATATGTACAGAATAGGGGATTCTGCTTTGGCAAGTGGGACCAAATGACATTTTAAAGGGACAACACAGCTTTTTATGCATCCAATGTCTGAAATGTCCCTTTACAATGTCCCTTAAACCCGGACCTGTTTACCATTGGTACCATTGTAGTTATCCATAGGATGAGTTAATAAAGTATATCTGCCTATAGCGGTGTAATTTTGTAAATATTTAGTTAAAAAGTGTTAAAGCAGATATTTGCTGAAGAAAGTGGCATAACCTCTAATCTCTAATGAATCTTCTCTGCCTTCTTCTCTCCCTTCTGTCATTTCAGGAACCTACAAATGCATTGTCCACCAAAATACCGATAGCTTCGTAGCCGAAATGAACTTAAAAGTGCTCCCCATAACCGTGAGCATAGTAACCGAAACGGTTCGGTGTAACAGCACCGCCGTGTCCGTACTGAGTTGCTGCACCGATGAAGGGATTGACTTGCTTTCGCTGACGTGCTATAATACTAGCGGAAATAAATATGTAGACAGTAAGTTCTATAGAATATACAAAAATCAGAATGTAATATATTCCTCCATAATGATGCTAAAAACTACTTCTTTTGATGACAACACAATTTTTTTAGTTGCACTTTAACTATAACTATAAACTGCTTGTCTCACTCAGTTAAGTGGTCAGTCCGGTTAAGGGTTAACCAGCAACATATTCTGGCCTGTAACTGATTGGCTGCTTTAAGCAGATATAAGGAAAGTACTCAGACTGAAATCCTGCAAGTCATCTCGCATGTCCTCACCTGAATCTCGCAAAATATTTACCTTCCCAACAAAAACCATTTGTAATAAAAAAAATATATAAAGAAATGGGGTCTTCAAGTCCCTCAATTAACAGGGAGAGGGGGAAATATATATGAGTTATGTGTATTTTTAAAGACTTGAAGATGTATTAAAATTTTGAGCTCTATAATAAGAAAACATGGCATTGATGGCACTGTTGTGATTATGAACATCTGTTTTACAGGAGTTTCCGGTGGGCCCATAGATAAATGTCGTACGTATAACATCACTGCAAGCCCAGACCAGTGCTTGTACGGCAATACATCCACTTACCAATGTGCGTGCACCTCCGCAAACGGTGCCAGCCAAAACAAAGACATCACTGTGACCCTTCAACAAACCCGTAAGTAAAATACATTAGGGGGGCTTGTGAATGAAATGGGAACTGTCACATTCTCCTGTCACTACATTTATTAGCTATAAACTATATCTAAATGGGAAACACTCGCTTACCACAAGGGATCTGAGATCTGTGGCAAAATTAGCATATTAACTTACCCAGGAGAACGTCCCACGCTGGGCCACCTGGAGCTCTCACTCTTCTGGGGAGTGGCTTATGTGGGGGCGGGGTTATCCATACATAAAGGCGTGGCTAGCATAGTTAGATTTACATTAAGGAGGACTAGGGGGCGAGGTGGTTAGAAAGGTGGGAACGATCAAATGCTGCTCACATGCCCAGAGCGGATGAAGAGGGTAAGGGAGCAACAACTTAATAGGAACAGGTAATCATGTAGACCTCGAAAACAGGTTAGAATGGCTCCTTCCATGGTTCATGAAAAAGGTAGGATTTCAATGTATACAATTTTCTTAGTTTACTAACAGCCTTGCATAATACATTGAACGTGAAACCGAAGATTTAATTGAATACAGCTGTGTATGACTTCATTGCACTCCTTCTTTTATTTTAAATAGCTGCTCTACAAATAAATTCTACGGCTGACAGCATACATCTGTCGGACGGGAAGCCACTGTCCCTGGAATGCTCAAGTAATGTGGACACCAAGATATCGTGGAGGTTTAGCAGTGGTGGTGGTATCGATGAAGCTGTTCAAGCTGACTTCTACAACCAGAGAACCAATCGCAATTCCATACTCAATGTACCTAAGATAACCAAATTCTGGAATGGTAGGTAACATATGTATCGATGGATTCCTGTGGGGTTTTTTCTTTTTTTAAATACAAGAACTAATAACCTAGCACTGGAGGTCAGTGTCATGGGTGCTGCTCAACACGTCTGTCCCCTGTAACACTAAATAATACTAAAATAGACTAAAAATAACCTCAGCAGCGCTCACTATTAGAATATATGGATAACACCCCAACTACGGTAATAGTCTGAAGTATGCAATATTTTAATAGTTTAATAGCTCCCATACTAATTAACCCTCTTACTTTTTCTTCTACCTAAAGAAGAATATAAAAAGAAGAAAAAACCTACACAATAAAAGTGAAATAATTTTTTTGGGACAGGGGAATAATTTAAAGGAACCTCTCAGCTATCACGTACATTCACTAGTGAATATGATCAGCGGGCTTAACTGGAATCCTCAGGGCCCCGCAGCGTGAGAATCTGTTAAGGCCCCTCCGGAACGCATCTATGCCTTTTCCACGATCTCCCTCTCCCTCGCCTACCCCCCCCGTTCTCCGATGATCTCGCCCATCGTCGCCTCCCTACCCCCTTCTGCACAATCTAACCCTCTCGCCTCCGTACCCCCGCTTCTCACGATTCTCCACTTCCGCTCCCTACCGCCCCTTGTCTGCGACGACTACCTCTCCCTCCCTACACCCGCCTTCTCACGATTCTACCTCGTCTACCCCCCGCTTCTCTGACGAGTCTACCTCTCCTCCCTACGGCCGCTTCTCACGATTCTACCCTCTCCCTCCCTACCCCCCTTCTCACTGATCTTACACCTCTCCCCTCCCTACCCCCTCTCACGATCTACCCACTCGCCTCCCTACCCCTTTGTAGGTCATTACCGCATAACTCCGTGATGGAGGCGTGAGGCGTTTGTCTCGCGGGTGCCGGCGCTTTGCACTGCTGAGCGGTCAATCATGCCGGCGGCTCAGCGTGATAGCTGCATGGCACACAAGACATACGCCTCACCGGCTCCCACACTGCACTCTGGGCTAGCGCTGAGCATGGCATGGCGGCGTGGGAGGCAGAGATGGAGTCCTGGATTTCTTGTCAGTTCAGGTGGGCCCAAGAGTTGCGCCGAGCGGTCGTTTTCAGCAACCGCTCGGCACCCCTTGGGCCCCCCTGACTGGCAGAACTCCAGGGCCCGGTCGAAGTCGCGACCCTGGTAGTTCCGCCACTGAATATGATGGCTGGAGCGTCCCTTTGGGTGGGCATAAGTAAGACCACTTCATTATCCCTTTTAATTGCTGGATACATCTTTGTTAGGTTACTCTCATTAATGTAGTAAAACTGTAAAAAATGCCAAAATAATTACAATTAAATAATATGTGTCTTTTTCTCTTTTTTTCCTAACAGGTACTATTATTTGTGTGGCGGAAAATAACCCAATATCTGTAAATAAATCCGTTATTGTGTACAGTCTGACTTCATCAGATCAAATTAGTGTTAATCCGGTGGGATCCTTTTACGTTTGCAATTTTCCTATAACTTTTACGTGCTGCGTGGATGACATTGCAGCGTACGCATCTGCAACAATAAACATTTCAGGACAAAATCCACAAGGTAAGGATAATAATAATAATAATAATAATAATATTGCTCTGTCCAAGGTACTAGCGATCATCAATATGAAACATTTGTAAGCGGTGTTTTTTTAATGCCTCGTTCTGCGTTTCATATCTTATTGTATCTTATGTGTAGCGGTAAAAGTACACACAGAGGTCCTTTCAGTACGGTATCTTGTACCCGCTATGTACACTCGCTTACATGTTACCCTAGTTTGGTTTCCCCCCTCATTTTATCCATTGTTTTAAGAAAGAAGCCCCGGATTCCCTGTTCGCTATAAGAAACACTCTGGACGGCTGCTAAGCCTTTCCCGTTTGCCAGAACGGCTCCTCAAGTTGTATTGTGGCGCTACCCTAGGGGTCACTTAGGGCAGCAACCCCCAAACACAACTTTTATAGTACGGAGTGCCAGGATATGATGTCATAATACCTCTTACTGGTGATTACTGGTCTGCCAAGGTCTTCAGGTAGCCCGGAATTACCCACAGCCCCTAAAGTAACGGATTACATAATTTTACATTCTCAGCTTTAAATGCCGGTTTTGCAAGGCGGGGGGGGCGGGTTAACATTACCCCTGCTGTCCTTAAGAGCTTTATTAGGGCTTTTCCTTTACCAGCTAGGGAGATTTTGGAAGGGTTTAATTTGTTAGACTTTTTTTTTTTAAACCTTATTAACTATGTAACTATGCAAAAGCATGTGCCAAAAAAGGAACTCATACAGGAAAAATGACACTGAAATATATGTGAAGTACTTATTATTTGTTGTTCTCCCCGTGTGTCTGCTGGCGTCCCGAGTTGAGTTATTAAGCAGAATATTCCTGCGTGTTTCACACTGAACTTGCTGGTTCTGAGGTTGCAAGCTGTCTTACAGATAGAATTCTACAACTAAATATGTGTCTACATCATGTGTTATTAAATGTCGTGACAACGTTAACGTGTTGCATCTTTTTTAGGTATGGCCGCGAGCGGGAATTGCTTTGTGTACACGTACACTCCTACCACCTGCACTGGCCCTATAGAGGCTTTCAGCACTATTTCTAATCCCATAAATGATACCGTTACTAGCGGGAGAATGACATTAAGCCAAAGAAATTTTGCGGGTAAGAATACTTTATTGTTATGACCATGAATAGTATTTTCTCGAGTATAGTACATTTCCAAATGTCTTAAATCCGTATATTTAAGTCACGATCCTACGAGGCATTCCAGCCTGATACAAGTAAAGCAGATCTGTCATTTTTCTACCATCCAGGCATAGAAATATATTTATCGTGATTACAATTCAAAGTACCATTGATGGATTAACCTCTTGTTAAAACCTTTGCAGATATTATATGCAATACTACTCTGGGCATTGGACGCATCGGAGACACGATAACGGTTTCATGTAAGACAATTAATGCGACTCTGACAGGGAATCAAACATATGAGTGCTTTCAAAATGGTACTTGGAACCCAAAGGACGGAACAATAACCTGTTTTTCGGCACGTCTTAATAGACTTGATCTGGATTTTCAGGTAATAAAAACAGTTTATATGTATTGTTGCTTTTTTGTTTCCGTAAATCCAAATTTACAGAAGCCCTGAATACACGTGCCTGTAGCCCAAAGAGTAACAATACCCCAAATAACAGACCCAACACGAGCTTTATTAACATTCACATAACATCATATAATAATAACACGTAACTTTAACAACCCACCAGCTACCAAACCTTTTGGGTCCGGTAGGTGGTTCCAGTACCACGTGCACCATGAGTCTTGGTCCGTTCGATGCCATCAGCTGTCTTCAGGACATGGCTACACAAACTCCTGGATCACAAACTCATAAGCGCTGGCTGGGGGGAGGGTTTGGGATCCACACCACTACCGCAGAGCCGGACCACCCATAAAGCCCCCCCACCCGGAGATAGCACCCTGCAACCCAGCATTAAAAATATCAAGACCAATATGGTTAAGGTGGTGGGATCCGCCACATTGCAGGGGCTCATGTACCAGCGTCAGCCGACATAGGGCAGCGGGTGAGACCATCTTGCATATTAAAGGTAATAGATAAAAACTGCTAAATTTGTCCTAAGTTTTTATGGTTTTTTGCTTTTTTTCTGCATGTTATGGGGCAATAAGTACAAGTAGCGTTTTGCTATTTCAGGACCATTTTTTCCAAATCTGGTTATTCTGCCCCCATGTGCTATTTTGAACATCTTTGAAGTCGGCCAATACAAATCACCCCATCAAACCATATATGTTTAAAAACTAGACACCCCAGGGTATTTCAAATGCTGGTATTTTAACTCTTTGCATGCACACATTTTACCACCAGCCTTTGTCAAAGTTTGCACTAGTATTTTTGTGTTTTTTACCCACACACATTCTACATTAGATATTAATGTACAGCTCTTGGTATATACAGCTTACGGTCACACAACACCCTAATATCATGTGTCCAGCAACATCTCGTGAATACAGTGATATCCCCCATGCATGGGTTTGTCGGGTTGTTTGGGGGATAAAAGGCCACATTTGGGACGTGTGCATTGTTGTACAACATGCATTTTTCAAATTGGAAATTAGACATGTGGTCATCCCCCCCCCCGTGTTAATTGGGCCATTGTTAAACCCGGTGAATTTAATTTACCCCCTCAAATCATACATTTTTTGTAAAACTAGACACCCCACGGGCATTTAACATACCAGTATTTTATCTCTTTTTATACAAGAATTGTTTGTGAAGATAAAGCGTTAATTTTAGGATTTGCTCAGAAAAATAAACTTTGACGTTGATGCCCCAGCAAGGGGCCAGACATCGAGGCATTACAGCAACACTGCTTTCTTCACCTGTTTAAAGTCATGACATGCAATAAAAAAAAAAAAAACAATTCAAATACTTAGGGAGAAGCTGCAGAGCTGCCGCACAACGCCCCCTCTGTGGTCCAAAGCTTGAAGCAGCCAATCAGTAGCAGTAAAGCAATTACTCGTCAGGCAATGTTATTATTGTTTTTGTATCTCAATGTGATTTTAGTCATTTTACGCTGTAAGTAATGTAATAGAATTCTGTCTATTTTTGTTTTTTTAGGCCCTTACAAGCCCAGGATCTGAAGCAAACATACCAAATTTGCTTGCACAACTGAGTAGTACGGTAACAAGCGAGCAGACCGAAGTGACATCTTCACCAAGGAATATCCAACTTGTATTAAATATATTGTCTGCGTCTGCACGTCTTTCTAACACAGTAGGAGAAGCAATGATGCAGGTAAGAGTTTATCGTAAATTGGGTAATAAAAACAGATAAAAGTTAAAAAAAAGAAAAAAAAAATTTTTTAACAGAACCAAAAACTATAATACTTACAAACAACAATTTCTGTTGGCCATTTCTACCAAAAAAAATATTACCCCTAATAAAATATCCCTGAACACCACCAAGAAAGTAGTAAGGTCACTCATTATTTTAACTATTTCTACAATATTAATGCCCCAATCCATTGAGTCTCTAACTACCCCTTACCACTGAGAATGCCCCTCGAATGTCACAAGTCATTGGCAGATGTGTTATGAACAACCTGGAACAAGTAATATGCTGAACTAATTGGCTGAACTATTTACAAAACAAAAATATCATTAAAAAAAGAGGAATTAATAAATATTAATGTAAGATTACTTTATATTGTAAATATATATATATATAAATAATAATCATCACCATCTGATTGCCGAAAATTCTTAATTTTAATTTATTAAATAAATGGGTAGTAATGGAAAACTCTGGGCCAGAATTTACACTTTCTATGTTATCACCATTCTGCGCCTGAATCTTAAAATAGATTCTTCATACTATTTAACTTACTAATTTTTGACAATATATTGCTATTTTTTGTAAAATAAATATATATTATATATATATATATATAATATATATATATTATATATATATATATTGTTTTTACTAATTTCACTTTTTTTTTTGTTTAATTTGTAGAATTTCCTTACGGGCGTCAACGTTGTTGTCGATAGCTCGTCCGCATCGGCTTGGTCAAAAGCCGAAAACCAAACAAGGCAAAGTTCAGAGCTCCTTAAATCTGTAGAAGAGTTTGCACGCAAATTAGATTTCAATGGAACTATTTCCATAAGGAACAACTCAAACGTCCAATTAGCAGGTGTCATTCGGACGGAATCAACCCCCGAATATGAAAAAGACTTCAGTTTTAACAATTTCAATAATTTAACAGGAAAAGTTGCAATTGGGAACCTCAACGCCATTGCGGAAAACTCAAGAATCGTCAGCATTGCCTACGCTACCCTAAAGGACGTTTTACCCTTGGAGGATAATAATAATACCGTGAACGGTCTGGTCATGACGACGGTTGCTAACATAACCAATATGGCAGCGTTTAATATCTCCATGACCTTCCGAAAAAGCAACGTAACCTTAAACAAGGCAAACTGTGTTTTCTGGAATCTTACAACCAATAATTGGGATAGTAACGGGTGCCGTCCTACAAGCCGCGGAGACGATGTGATATGCGAATGCGACCATCTCACCTCCTTTTCCATCCTCATGTCCTATGAAACGCAATTTACCAAGACCGAACGTCTAATTTTGGATTATATTACTTACATTGGCGTTGGGATTTCTATGTTGAGCTTGGTTATTTGCATCTTCGTTGAAGTCACAGTATGGAAGTCAGTGACTAAGAACAAAACGTCGTACATGCGCCACGTATGCTTGGTGAACATCGCCGTTTCGCTATTGGTCGCGGATATTTGGTTTATCATCGGTGCTGCGTTAGCTCCTAAAGTGCCAAAGGAGGTATCAGATGCCTGCGTGGCTGTAACTTTCTTTACCCACTTTTTTTACCTGTCTTTGTTTTTCTGGATGCTAACAATGGGGCTCATTCTCTTTTACCGCCTTGTCTACGTTTTACACGACATGAGCAAAACCATCATGATGACCATCTCTTTTGTTCTGGGCTACGGTTGCCCTCTCGTTATTTCAGTGATCACGGTGGCAAGTACCCAACCCTTTAAAACATATACTTCAGACGAAGCATGTTGGCTCAACACCAAGACGAGCAATGCGTTCATTGCGTTTGTCGTACCCGCTTTAATCATACTGCTTGTGAACACCCTCATCGTTCTTGTGGTTGTCGTTAAAATTCTAAGACCTTCCATAGGAGACAAACCGAAAAAGGAGGAGAAGAGCGCGTTAAATAACATCCTAAAATGCATAGTCATCTTAACGCCTCTGCTGGGGCTTACATGGGGCTTCGGCATCGGAACATTGAGCATTAACAAGGCTTGGATCCATGGCATTTTTGCTGGATTGAACTCCCTTCAGGTAAGGAAAACTAATATTCCAATGTT
>VKOC01030599.1:0-17533 GCA_009364415.1 Spea multiplicata
CTCCAGATATGCTGCCACTCTGCACACTCCAGATATGCTGCCACTCTGCTCCCTCCAGGTATGCTGCCACTCTGCTCCCTAGATATGCACTATTGGATCCCGCGGCGCTTCTCCTTCCGCCTCTGCAGCCGATGTGTCTGCCTCTAGAGGCGCGCATGCCCGGGGCAGAGTATCCCCAGAGCGGCAAGTTTAAAACCCAGCACTGAGCGAAGCCCAGTGCTCAGTTATTGTGCCGAGTATAGCGTTCCTAGTGATTTTCTCAAGACTTCTGTGTATGATCCCGGCTATTCCTTTGACATTGCTGCCTTCCATTGTCCCGACCCTGGTCTACCTAACGGCTCTCCTGATTTCCTGTGTACCTTGTTTTGTTTGTCAACCCGTTTTGTGATACATTAAAATAACTAGGTTTATGGTATACACATACACAGTGTAGGTTTCTGCTGACAGTGTCCATATGACCTGTTGAATTCTCACTGTGAGGATGTAATACCCTTTATATCAATGTTTTTTTCATGATTTAGTATTTTTCCTCTAATATGCTTTCTTTAGAACTTCAAAAAGAGAATAAGTGAAATCTCTACTATCAAGGCATTCCAACAACCAGGAAGTCAGCGGAAACCCCTTCCTGGTGACAAATATGTGGCAACGGTGAGGACAGTACTGCAGATGTATACGCATATATATATATATATATATATATATATATATAGTGTCCATGTAGCGTTTCAGAATTGCTCCCCGCTACTTAGGTCCCTGCCCCCCCCATGTGCCCCCCTAACTATGAAAGCTGGAGATGCCACTGGTTTGGAGATGAGAGATATAGGGTTAATTTTGTTTTAATCCATTGAACAATATGTGCAATACTTCAACTACTCAGGATCATTTACAGTTTTTATACAAATTATAATGACTAATGTTCAGGTTAAAAGTGTGAATCATTCAAACAGAATTTTAACTCTGTTGTAGATCTCTCGTTGATTACTTTGGTAAAAGGCCTAAGAGAACAACAAAATGAAAGCGAAGCTTGACATTAAATTGAAACAGGATCTTTCCATTTTCTGACAAAGAACACATTCTTATATACCCAGAAGCATATCTTTCTATCTTATATATACACACATTACATTCAATGAATGACTTAATTTGTGACTGGCGTCTGCACAATATTGACAAAAGGCTAAAGCTATCATATAATAGACATTTTGAGACTTTTAGCCTAAAGAAATGGATTATTATTACACCTATTAATCAAGTTAGATCTAATCAGAAAGCTTTGTCATATACTCTAGCAGGAATTATACAAGTTTTTGCAGTTGTCACCTAGAGTCATCTTAAATGGAGACTGCGATGTACAAGTCCAACTAAAACTCTAATGTATATTAGACTTTTGCATTCAGATTCATACAAACTTTTTAATGAAAATTGACCGAATCTCTGAAAATTAGGGCGATCCCAGACAAAACTAACCAAAACGAATGTTTAATTAGTTTGCCAGCTATAGATGAACAATCTCTTCCTCTCACACTGTCTTCCGATGATACATCATGTCTTACCGACATCTACAATTTGGGCAGATACTGAGACTATTGCAGGTTTTACTATCAATGATGCAATCAATAATAATTAATTCATTACATAGTCATTGGGTGAGTATTTTAGAGTGAGAAGCAGTTTTGAAATGAACAGTTATCAGCATCTTTTCCGTGGTATAAACTAGTCTGATGTGGTTTATTAATATAACCAAAACTGTACTTCTCTGTAATTGATCTCCTTCTAGAAGGTGACTTTAGACCTTTTTTCTGTCTCTTGTTGCTGTGGTTGGAATTGAAATCACTGTCTCTAATGGACATACAAGTCTCAAAGAAATGACTTATGGGCAGTAGGATTTTTTTTAATTTGAATATGTTTTGGCTACTATTGCTAAATCAAGTTCAGAAAATGTACCATCTTCAGTTGAGGTAAGAGGGTATTGTCTCGAGAGCTGTCCTTATTTCAAGATTTGCACATCTGATATACCTCTTTTTTTTGGGGGGGGTTATTTGTTCTCCTTTTTTGTTTCATGTATATATAGCCAATGGGGTATGTAGAATAACAGAAACATACACACTGTTTACGTGGATATATATCGCTCATGCCCTTATTTTATACATTTTGTGAATTTGCGTTGGGGAATAGTTAGTAATGTGCATGTGGTTAGTCTGCCCAGGGTATTTTGGGCCAGTAGATTACAGGGTTTACTTTAGTAACTCTCTTCATAACCCTCCTCTGACTTTAGAAAATGGTTATGGCTAATAATGTAGCCCCATGCCACCTACCCTATACCATGACAATGTATCTAATATTGCCTGAATGTAACTTGACTTTTGTCCCCAATACGCAGCCATATATTTCACATCAATGGGCTTTATTAGTGTAGATTGAAATGATTAAGGTTTTTTTGCATGATATTTGCACACAAATGCATCATTACTATTATTTAACAATGTGGGTATGAAAAAGTGAGAATATTAAAGAAATGCATTGCTAGAATTGCATATCCCCCCATCCTCAGTCATCAAAATGTTGTGTACTTAATACTGTATACTGAATATCCACAATACTGTATTAGGTGACATTTTCGTTTGCTTCTTTAAATTGCTTAGCTGCTTCTGCATTATTATTTTTTCCTTCGAGCAGCTGTAATTGTTTTTGTGAGTGCATCACGCTTTGTGATTGTAGTGCTTTTCTTAGGGCAGCTTTTTAATTATGTTTCTTTTATATAAATACTTTATGAGCTAACTAACTTGTAATTGAGCTCATATTATATTGATAACATTCTAGATAATTTATTTTAAATATTGACTTTGCTATGTTCGGCACCAACCATTTTGAATAACAGGAAAATATAATAATGCAAAAGTAAATAATTACAAATGTGAAACACAAGATGGGCTTCATTTGCCAATTCCAAAGTGGGCTCCATTTGAACAATGGTATATTCTGGCCTAGGAGAGTTGATAACAGGGAGCAATTTGACACCACTGTTCTATTTGCCAGTTCAAAAGAAAATCGCTGATCTCCCCAATTGGCCCTCTACCACTATGGACAACTGTGCCGAGTGTGAGCAGACTCCACAGGTTATGTTACAGACACGGATAAATGTGGAACATTTTATGTCTACTTTTTAGTTTGCTTGTTCCTAGGACCAGAAAAACCTAATAAGTTAAAAAGTACAATATAACCCTTTATCAGATCTTACCAAGCAAAATGGAGATTTTCCAAGCTAGTAGCAAATAAACAGAGCTACAGACAGGTGGCTATGACAACCCATTAATGGGCTGTGAAAGTAGGATGGTTATTGGCAGAAAAAATAGCATTAAAGACAAAGCCAGGTACAGTCACAAGTATCCCTGATACGACCCTGCCTGCATCTTTTCCTGCTATAGTCACCAAGAGAGTGCCCAGGAACTGATAAGTATACCAATGTCAAATTCATTTTTACATTATTTTTTAAGAAACCATCCGAGTAAGCAATGTATAGTGTTTCTGCTATAATTGCTGTATATTGTGTGCATAATGTCTAGCTAATGGAATATTTGGAGTTGTTGTTAGAACATTTTTCATTTCTTATTGTTTATTAAAAATTATAATCTCTGCTAGAATTCAGGCATGGATTGTCAATTTGTGTATTTGTTGTAAGGATATATAGTACCTCTTCCAAAATGCCGTATGTGTCTGACATCCCTGCCGCTGCACGGGAGATCAGGCTGTCGTTTGACAGCCTGGACTCCCCCCTGACAGCAGAAGCCATCATCGCCGGCTTTCTGCTGCCCGATCTGATGTAACAGCTTCCGGCATGAAAGCTGGAAAATCGTTACATTTTTAAACGCTGATCACGCGATCGGGCATTCCCTTCCGGGTGGCGTCACTGTTGACATCACCCGGAAGGTCATCGGAGGACAGGATAACCCCTGCAGGAGATCACAGTGTGATCGGTGCAGGGGGATCAAAGAGAGGAGAGCGAGAAACCATGTTTCTCACCTCCTCCCTTGCTGAAAAACGAGACAGTGGAAAAAAAAAGGTTAGTGATTTGAAAAAGAACAAACAACAATAATAATAATTATTTCAAAAAAGCAATAAAGTGAGCTAAGTGATGTCATTGTATTTCAGCATAGTATTTCATCTTTTCCATGTACAATGATGAACAGACACATACAAAAATATATAGTACAAACATTTCCTTTATTTGTATGAAGTACCTTACTATGGACCTTAACATTTTTTTTTTCATTTCTTTCTGTTCATATATTTTGCATCCATGTAGAAACAAAGTGAATAAGCATTTGGCAAAAGTAAATGGAAACAAAAGCAATCTTAAAATACAACAGAATGGTGACGTTGTTTAATGGATAGTTGTTGTAGTAATTAACACTATAGCAAGAGCCTGAACAGCCTTTCTGGTGTGTCCCAATATAAATCAAACAGTAATGCCTCCTCTATTATTACACCCAGCTTAAAATAATGTTTTCTCTGTATTTTAAATATCCGTTTGGCTATAATTTACACTGGAACAAGCTGACAGTATTTTTCCAATATTTTACTTGCCTCTCCTACTCTTTCTTCATTTTTTAATGTTTAAACAAAGGGCTAGAAATTTAGAAATTAGGCATGTTTAATAAAACCAAACTAACAATAAAATACATGTGTAGGTGTAAAATGAAACCCAAATGGAAATAATTTTAGCACATTTACGATTTTCCTTTATTAACTTGGTTGTGATTGTATTAAATAACAAAGAATATCAGTTTGTCTTATTCTAATTTCCTATACGTATCAAAGCTATCATGGTGTGTAAATGCCCCAAGTTTATGTATAAGTTAATGAAACTATATTCAAATGATGGGAAATTCAGTTTGCCCAATTATAAATATATGTTATCTCAAACAGCATTTAGTAAGTTTGTGAAAAGGCATATTGGGGAAATAAAAGTACGCCCTTCTCTTTTCATTGTATAAATTTAATGCTTAGTTTCAGCTTCTTAGTGATTCAGTAGGCAGGGTTTAGTGCTAGGACCCACCGAATATTGGAGTACTTTGGTGTGGTGGTGGGCTAAGCATACTATGGCCATAAGATTGTGATTAAATGATTAAAGTGATTAAATCTCCAATTGCTATCATATAGTCCTAGGCTAGTCCTGTATTTTTGTGCGTCAGTCTTTTATGTGCCTTTGCCCTCTTTTCCCTGAATCATCTGAGGATTTTGGTTCTTGCTTAAAGGAGAAGTGTCTGAGGATCCCTGCTTTGAGGATGCCTGCAGCATCCTGCACATTCGTCTGGAGAGCTATGTCTCATGTCTGCTCCAGGGTGCCTGCAGGATATCACTTTGTTTTATTCTGGACAAAACCCACTGCTATGGCAGGGCCCTAGTATGTGGCCACACAACCCTAGGTGCTCAACACCCTGTAGAGTGCAATCGCCCTGCACCAGGCCCTATCCATCTCCGCTACAGCGCAATACCTCCTGAACTCCATCTTTGGGCACTCTGGGTCATTACAGTCGTCTGTATGGACCCAGTTCGGGTCCTCCTGATGTAAAAATTCACGTCAGCATTAATCATAGATTTATAGAATATATGTTAAGGATTATTTTAACAGTCTTCCTAAGTCGGATTGCTTTAACATTGCTGTTTAAAATCAGCCAATATTATTCATGGTATTTTTTGTTGTCAGGAAAGACAAGCCAAGTTAAGTGTATTTTTCCTCATTAGAGGAGTAATTATTTTTTATAAATTCAAAAAAACATACACATTATTGAGCTATTTGTAGTTTGAACACAATTTCTTATACAGGGTCATGAAAATTTGCTGCCTTGTCTACTTCTAGTTTTTAATCCTGTTGTTTGACATTCATATCATTTAAGCACATCATCATGTTCATAACCAAGCATTACATTGTCACTTTGGGCAAACAAGAAGTATTGGTAGTATAAATCATTTGTCATGGGAACAACCAGGATGGCTTTAAAATGATGTTATGATGCTGGCCCAACCAACAGTGATTGTATGTTTACTACTAAAAATAGAATTATTTTCATATGCACACGACCAAGAGCTAGAGATGTGGTTTCAAGGCTGTTAGGTGCTCTCACTGAGTTGTCATTCAGCTATCTCCTAAGGCCATATTACAACCATTGTTCTTTTATCCATCGGCAGTGTAGCTAGTTTTTACTGCTTTAGTATATTTAGTACATTTCTTGTTCATCATTAAACATGGGGTTACATTTCACTGTTTTTCATTATTGCTGTTGCTATAATCACTGGCGTAACTACAGGGGTCGCAGCAGTCACAGGGCCCATGCCTCTAGAGGGCCCGGTACGACTTCTGCGACCCCTTCTTCCTGCCTCTCTGTGCTGGTTTGAAATAGTTTAGAAAGGGCCTTTCTGACTTGGAATGCACCGCTCTAAACTATTTTATACTGGCATAGGGAGACAGGAATGTATAAAGATCACGTGACGTGCGTGAGCAGCCACAGGGAAAGCTACAGGAGCGGGGAGAGGTAAGCTGGGGTGGGAGGTGGGATGTAATGTATGTGTGTGTGAACATGCATGTGTACTTCTGTGTGTGTGTGTGAGCATGCATGTGTGTGTGTGTGATCATGGGTGTGTGCGTGTGTGTGTGAGCATGGATGTGTACTTGTGAGTGTGAGTGTGAGCATGAATGTGTACTTGTGTGTGTGTGTGAGCATGGATGTGTACTTGTGTGTGTGTGTGAGCATGGTTATGTGTTACTTGTGTATGTGTGGAGCATGGATGTGTACTTGTGTGTGTGTGTGAGCATGGGTGTGTACTTGTGTATGTGTGAGCATGGGTGTGTAATTGTGTGTATAAGCATGGATGTTTAATTGTGCATGTACATGGGCATGGATGTGTTATTGTGTAAGTGGGGTGAAATGGCGTGTGTGTTAGTGAGTGTTAGTGAGTAAGTGTATGTATTTTGTGTAAGTGTGCTGTATGTTGGAAGGGGCAAAGAAGGCAGAGGCCAGCTGTTGAAGTTACATAGTTACATAGTACATAAGGTTGAAAAAAGACCTAAGTCCATCAAGTCCAACCCTTCTACCTAACCTTTCTACACTTGGGGGGGCACTGGGCAATTTTTTGCACCAGGGCAACGTGGTTTCTATTTACGCCCCTGACTATTATTTTTATTATTATCATTAATAAGCGCAAGCTCATCCCATGGGCCCCCCTAGCCCAGTCTTCTTTTAAAAAATTATATGCTTACTTTTCTTCTTAATGATGGGGCAGTTTGAGGCATATGATAAAATCCCCTTAAAGTTTATATGTTTTCCCCTTGGCAATTGCATAGAGGAATTCATAGAGGTATGAATTGCATAGAGGTATTTTGTATCTTTCCTTGCTCCTCCAGGAACATGCATTCACCCAAGCACATTTTCTGCTTAATGCCAGTTAGTTTTATTTTAAAGAGGGGGTGGTAGTTAAATGGAACATCTCATCAGAAGTGGTAGAGGCTAATACAGTGAGGGAAATTAAACATACGGGATAGGCATAAATCTACCCTGAATCTAATACAATACCAAGGACTGATTAAGGCCTGAGTCTTTACATTCAGTGAAAAAGGGAGACTAGATAGGACAAATGTTTCTTATCTGATGTCAAATTGTATGTTTCAAATTCTGCTAGCAATATGCATGTCTGCTATTCTCACCACAGGCCAGCTATAGCACAAGCTCACCTTAGACCCCTCACAAGACCCCTTAGAACACGTATGTAAAGCACATACCATTGATTTCTGAAAATGGTGCAAAAGTCACACAACTGAGGTGGTGGTGCTCTGCAGCTCTGGATCTGCAACTTCTCCTAAAGGTAAGCAATATTTTCTCTTAAGTAAAGGGAGCATATTATTATTATTACTATGCATTGCTCCTTAGCGGACTGCATGGGCCACTGGATTTGGACCCTTTGCTCCGATTCAGGGCGCTCTGGCCTCATTTTCAGGCCTTTGTACAAAATGCTGAATTTACCTAAATTTGTACAAATCGAAGTTTACTATACACTGCCCGCATTTATACTCTCTTTCTAGGACTCTCTTTTAAATATTTTGTTTAGTAACATCTTTTGAATATGAACTGTCCAGTTTTCTTCTAGTGCTTATTACAGGTATTCTAAAGGCATTCCTGTCAGTTTCACAAAGCAAACTCATTAAAGTTCAAACTTGACACTGTGGTAGTACCGCATATGTTTTGCAGTCTTATAAATTATAAATAAATATAACATTGGACATTGCAGAAAATGTTGTATTTCATTCAGCACATGCAAATGAAAATCTTTGAATAAAGTGTGAGCCTGAGGCATCAACAGTGACAGAATTTTTATTGTGGCTCTAGGTGGGTAATATGTAGGTTTCTTTTTTAATATGTACTACCTCATAATTTATTGTATCAATAAATATGAAACAATTACCTATTATATAATTAAATTAACCATTAAAGAAGCAATGGAAACATTTTGTTGTAACATGATTATAATGACATTGTCAAGGTTTCCATTACTTGAAACAAAGGTTTAATAGAAAACACATCTCCAGTTTGTTCAGTTATTGAAGGCATTGTTAGGTACGGTAAGTACTAATGGAACTGAAGAGCAGTTTCATGGGGTGCCATGAGGAGGGGGCACAATATGATCCCTATGATGGGCTGGTCACCACTAAAGTTAGGGCAGATTGAGAAGGAGTTATGTGCTGGTAATTGAGGTGTGTATCTATTTCAGTTGTTGTATGCATGTGTCTGCTTAGTGTGACTCTTCTCAACTAGTGGGAATGTGTCAAATTTTTTTATTTTATTTTTTCACCTTCTCTTAAAAACGGGTTTTTTTGTTAAGGTAGGCTTGGATCACACTGAAACCTTTCTGACAATGAGGCTTGGATACATTGAAACAAGGCTACAGAAAATAATGGACAACCACTCAAACTTTGGATCTTAATAAAAGAAAAAAGAAAAGGGCTGCATATAAGACGCTATTGGAAGAAAAATCAAAACCACTGTTTTTGCTTTTGTTCCTCTTAAATTTTCACTCTCTCCCACACTTACCTCACGATCTCTACCAATGACTTCCTACCTTCTCCACCAATGTCTTTCGTGTCCCTGTCTACTTTTCTGCATCTCTGAATCTTCTTTCTTCATCTGCTTCTTCTTGGTATCCGCTCCTTTATCCAGGTACTTCAACAAAGGACAGAGCCTCCAATGCCTTTCTGCACCTCTCTTTCTCCACTAATCTGTCTGCAATGTTCTGCCCTCTTGGAGCACTTCAGCAAAAGGTCAAAGCCATAGCATGCACCACTGGGACAGCCTCCAATCAGTGCAGAAAACCTTGGGGGCTCCACCCTTTTGCAGAAGTAGCAGGATAAGGGAGCTGATAACAGTGAGAAGTGGACAAAAAAGAAGATAGACACTGAGCTGGAGACAGGGACATGTAAATATAGTAAGGCTGAAAATCAAGTGCAGATTTCCTGAGGGGTCTGCTTAAAATGTGTATTTACAGGATGTGTTTTGTGTTCTTGCAATGCTTGGTGTTTTGACAAACTCTTGTAGATGAGGGCAAAAAATGTCACCAAACTGGATAGCCTAAGTACTTACTAACTTTGAGTTCCCTGTCAGACCCAGCTAAGCCGGGTCTGTTCCAGGCTGGTAATGCCACTCTTTACACAGGGATCCTGTCTCAGAGCCTCTCTTTGCCCTGGGAGGACAGATGAACGTGTTCTCTCTTTAATAGTGACCCTGATTGTGGGTTTTCAGGGATTTTAGATGTCCACATCCAGCACATATTGCAAGCTTCATGAAAAACCAAGAAACGATCATACTTACCTGGCTTTGATATCCATTTTGTCTTTGAGAATAATACATGATTGTATTATAATCAAGTATTACAATTTTTTATATTAAGCAGTATCTAAAAGTTGATGCTATGCAAGCTGATTTCAATAGCATTTCAGGGGTTGTATGAGCACTGCGGCAACCAAATAAATTAAATATCATAAACTGCCATTCTCTGTTCATATCTCAGAAGGCTGATAAACTGAATGATAGGTTGTCAGCTAACTTGATCAGAATGCAAGGATAGGCTTCCTACAGGAATACTTCTAGGCATTCAAATTGCTCCAGTCCCTAAGCTGGTAACAAAAAACTTAGCAAGAGGGAGAGAGACTGTGCTAACCATGGAAACCAAATAGAGCCAAGGTGATTTCATTATTGACTGAGTCTAACAGTCTAATTATATTTAGCCAATTATGGTATCACTTTGATCCTACCGGTTTCCTTTCCTGAAGATGAAAGTTTCTAGAATTTGAGTGCTGTATTTGATTTATGTTTTTGCTCCTGTGAAGGAATTTGCCTTTAAGCAAATTCTAATATTAATCTCTTCTTTAAAAATTGTTTGTAACCTTTTGTGAATTTCATCCATCATTTTATTTTTTATAATTGAAGTAAAACAAATAATACAGAAAATATTGCAGTGAAATTGTTGTAGCAGTCAGTTGGCACAGATTTGAAGATCTGACATCTAGTTAATGATCCAGCTTGAAGGCAGTTATTATTTACTATGGAAAGAAAAAAGGAAAAAGTTGCCTAGTAGTGCGCTCCTTTATCTCAACTATAATTAAATCAAGTGACATCAGACATCGCTTTTTATGATACATTGAAACAAGTTATGGTCATGTAACACACCAACACTTTATATTTATTTTATGGGGGTAGTAGAAGCATTATTAAACACTCATCTACAGACACCAGACAAGCCAGAAGGCTTGTTTTTTCCCTCAGAAATCTCATGGTGCTGCCACAGGGGATTCTGGGTAGGGTCATGCAAATAAGGCCAACAATGATCACCTTTTGCCTCTATATCCACTTTATACATGGATCCCTTGGAAGTAATTGCCCGCTGTACAAGACAGCCTTTAGACAAAACTTGGGTAAGAGGTGCAATAGACACAATAGACAGATCACCACTCATGGACAGCTGTTTTGTCCTTAATGGGACTCATCAGCATGAGGTTGTGATACTGGCTTAATAGTTGAGGCTTGGGGAAGCATGAGAAATACCAACAACAAAAGTTATGGTGGGAAAAGGTGATGGAAAACCCTTCCACTTAAAATTAAGGGTGTAGTAGAAGCATTATTAAACACTCATCTACATAGGTTTTTTTCCTCAGAAATCTCATGGTGCTGCCACAACCACAAGGGATTCTGGGTACTTTCAAGTATAAAATGGATATAGAGGCAAAAGGTGATCATTGTTGACCTTATTTGCATGAGCCTACCCAGAATCCCCTGTGGCAGCACCATGAGATTTTTTGAGGGGAAAAACCAAGCCATTTGGCTTGTCTGGTGTCTGTAGATGAGTGTTTAATAATACTTCTACTACCCTTTAATTTTAAGTGGAAGAGTTTTCCGTCAACTTTACCCACCATAACTTTTGTTATTGGTATTTATTTTAAAGCAGATATATACTTATTATTAAACTTTAACCCATTTTTTATTACTGAGTTCATTCTAACAAACATATCAAATGTACAATGCCATAGCCTATTCAATAATCGCTGCTTTATAATCATATCTGAGATTTTAGGCATATTTCATCAAAGGTCTACTTCTCCCGATACATAATCCTGATCTTGAGAGCATAAGGGCTCCCTATTTCTGGTAGGTCGACATTCATATAAGGGTGTTTAACAAAGACTGGGAAGTCATTGCTCCGCAAATCATTTATTACAGGATAACTGATGTTTTGTTTCCTTGGCTATTTGTAAATGCATTTCCTGTTTAAGCAAGCAAATGTGTTGGAATAATGAGTTCTGCTATACTTCCACAATTATTACTTTAGCTGTAAACATCATTTGTTCCTTTAAATAAACTGTGTCATAAAAATAGTACAACTCTATCCCATTATAAGTATTTGACAAGCTTCTAGCACCATGCAAAGTTGATGTACTATTAACCTTCCTTATGGCTTGCTTCATTAACCTAGAGAATTACATTTTTTCATTAGCCTGCTTTTAGAAAATTGCAATACATTTCCTTCTTTATTTAAAGACATGATGAAAAGTAATTTAGAATCCATAATAAAATTGTTATTGTGTATATGTGATATAGGACTTATTCGTGTAAAATTGTTCAATTCTGAATTTAGAAGGTGCTATTAAAAACAAAAATTATTTTCTTTCTTTTACCTTAGATGAAAGGTTTCTGGCCTATTACATCATGGGTAAACAATAAATCTGCAGGTAATCATAGTACTAGTATTATGTTCTATTCTAGCAGTAGAGATGGGCCAAAACGTTTTACCTTTTTTAAAAATGATGAAAAATACCCAAAACTATGTTTCTGCCTTGAGTGTCCACTGTCAGTTAAACAATGTGTCAGAAGATTTACATTATATGATATGATGTTTATGTGACAGGGTACATGAAATTTAAGAAAGTAAAGGGATTTATGTTTTCTTTTTTCAGTCTTAGCAGTTTAATGTGACTAGGGATGCATGTTGTAGATCTCTATGACTAGAGAAAGGCATCTCTGGGGTCCCTATGAATAATTTTATATACACCTATCAGACATATCATTATGACCACTGACAGTTGAAGTGAATAACACTGATAGTCTTGTTATCATGGCACATGTCAGTTGGTGGGATATATTAGGCAGCAAGTGAACATTCTGTCCTCAAAGTTGATGTGTTAGAAGCAGGAAAAATGGCAAGCTTGAGGATCTGAGCGACTTTGACAGGCCCAAACTGTATTTGCTGGGTGAGAGCACCTCCTAAACTGCAGCTCTTGTGGGGGTTTTCCCGGTGTGCAATGGTCATTACCTATCAAAAGTGTTCCAAGGTCAGGAAAGAGGGAAACCAGCGACAGGGTCATGGGAGCAGCCAAGGCTCACTGATGCACGTGGGGGGTGAAGGCTGGCCCGTGTGGTCAAATCCAAAAGACGAACTAGCAATTAGTTCAAAACTCATAATTACATCCATTGCAATGGATGTGTTACACACCTCTAACAGCCTGCATTTTCCATATCAGTACATGTGGATTTTTCAATACATGTGAATTGTTCAAATTAAAAAAAAAAAAAAACCTTGCTGCTTTCCCGTTTTTGATTTTGCTGTCAAATCACTTACAGCAATTTTGAAGCATTTTCTAGGATGAGAGATGAAATTGAACTGTCGTTTGGCATAGAAATATTGCACAGGAACAAAAAAAGCCATCTTTACAAGAAGTAACCGAGCCATCTAAGCATAAAACCAATATGAGAGATAATGGAATTGCCACCCACCACTGCCTGACATTACTCGGTCATCTTCATAGAAATTGATTTCTAAGGGGAGAGTGCTAACTGTTTACTAACAAGAATGTGTTATAGAGAAATGCAGCTTTGAGATGTTTTGTGGAAAATGGCAGCTACAATTAAGAGGAACCATATAATATAATAAACATTGTATACTGTAGGACTTGTTTTATTTAGTTCAGACAGATTTTTTTTGTTTTTTGCTCCTTCATTTTTGGACAAAAAATGTAATTTTTCCTGACCTGTTGCCCAAAAATAAGTCTCTCTCTCTGTGCCCCTACCTACTCACTTACCTTCTGCAGCTGTTTTCTAGTCTCCTCTGATCTCTCTATAAACCCACAGAGACCATATTGGCAGGAAGAGGAGTAAGTATGTGAGATATTGTGCTTCTCCAGAGAAAAAATGAGGGAGGGGGCGTGTAATGTACACAGTGCTTGCAATAGAAGCTGCCCTAAATTAAAAAAATAATCCTTGCTTGTCTGTAAAGATAATTCAATGCACAGCTTTGCTTACAGGCACTGAAATGGTTAATGGCCATTTGCATATTAATTATTCTCTGTTCTAAAATTGTCCAGCAGAAGTAGCTTGAGCTCCACAGGACCCCTGACATTTTTACTTTTATTTCATGTTAGAAACTTTTATGTAATATAAGGAAGATTTACTTTACAGATGGGGTGGTTGATTTGTGAATCAGAACCCCTGAGATTTTTATTTTCCTCATCTTTACATTTCTGTATTGTTAGTTGGTGTCTTAATTGAGATTGTTCAACATATTATTAAACTTTTAGATTTAGAGTGATATGACATTTTAGTTTAGATTTAGAGTGATATGGCATTGCAATAGTTAACTATATACTTTTTTTATTTTGCTGTATGTAACCCTGTCTGTTTCCTGGGTAGTTTGCATTGGCTAATACTCCATAAGCAGCACCCTGAAGATTTATTGAACTCCCCAATGATTAACTTAGGTACCCACTTTAAACCTTAACCACGTTTTCATAGCTTGTTTAAAGCCTGTTTTTAATTAACTGGCAACCATCCCAGAAAATGTGTGAGAAGGAGAGATGACTCTATAGCAGGCATTGGTTTGTTTGTTAGAGACCCTTCTCATTATTGGAGATTCCAACAAACTCACAAAAAAATGGCAATATTCATTTAAAAAAAGTTTGTGGGAATCTGAATTCACAAGTCTACTTATAGGTTTTCTGTTTGCTCATTTTCCATCTTAGTCGCCCCTCAGCCAACAGAGTGATTCTTTAATTCCTCCCCAATGGATATTGTGCATAGTACACACAGAAAACAAACCCTTCCCCTTGGAAGTTTATATGAAATTGGTTTCCCTACAATATTGGATCCTTAAGTGGTTCAGATACCTAAATCTAACATTTAAATTTGACAAACCAGAGAATGCAGATAAATGTAATAGACAGTTATACACTATGCTACCAAGTTTATATGCAGTGGGGGTTAGCGATACTGCTAGTCTGAGAAGTGATCTTATCATCATAGCAGCCAGTGGAATGATTCAATTAATTCGATCTATCTATTTGTTGCTATGATTGAGACCAATTTTTAAACCAGAAACACTCTTTATCTATACCTCCATATCACTATACTGCTAGTAATTAAAACCAAAGCAATACATGCCTGAACAAAAAACACAGATGAAAGTTAAATTAAATGACAGTCGCTATACTATTTGGAGCTAATGATTACATTGAAACACAGTAAATATTTTATATAATTAACAATTATTATGTATTTGACTGCTGTATATATTACATCTGTAACATTTAAACTATGCACATATAATTGTATATTAATGTATAGCTATGTTTTACATTCAGTGGGATGCTACCATATAATGTTATCAATAGACTTGTGCACAAGTGCCAAAATTGTTTTGGACAAATTTTGTTTTTTCCTTATTTGTTTGCAAGCAACGAATTTCATTTCCGGCCCTTTAGTTTTGGACGAAATTCAGGGGCTCTTTAAATGCAGAAACTAAATTTGGGTCCAAAAACACATCTCTTTTACACTCTGCCCCTCAGTCCTGGCTGCTCACTTACCTTCTGCAACTGTTTTCTTAAGAGGGAGAGTCAGTATGGGAGACAGTGTCCTGCTGCATAGAAAAAACAAAGGAGAAGCGGTGGGGTGTGTAGTGCACACGATCAGTGCTTGCAATAGAAGCTACTCTAAATTATTATATAATCCTTGCTTGTCTGTAGAAGTAAATTAATACACTGAAATGCTTAAATGGCATTTGCATATTAATTATGCTCCTCCTTTTTCTTTTTATTTAATGTAATAAAGTTAATATAAGGAAGACTTACTTTAATGTGAAACATCCTCTCAAAAGAACAACCTTTAGGTTAAGAGTTTTCAATTTAAAGTTTAATTTTAGAGTGATCTGAGATAGGATTTTTTCAGTATAGATATATCTGGCATTGCATTGGCCTTTCTTCTTTTGCTGTAGGTAGCCTTTTGCACTCTGCCATTAATTGTGGAATTGGCATTTGCTAGTAGTCACCTGTTAGATTTGTTGGAGTCTGAATGCTTAGCACATGTACCGACTTTGAACCTTAACTACATTTTCCTGGGAATGTTGCCAACACTGCTAATCATAGCTTGTTTCAGCCTATATGACCCTAAATAAAGCAGTATTTTGTAGTGACTGGTAATCATCCCAGAAAATGTGTGAGATGAAGAGATAACTCAGCTATAGCAGGAAAACAAATAAACCACTTTACACAAAATAGTGGTGGATTTGCAATTGCCTTTTGTTTACATTTTTGTTGAATCTGAATGCACAAGTCTAGTAATCAATATGTTGTGTGTAATATTTTTTTTAAAAAAGGGTCAACTACTTAAGGTTTTGTAAATGTATATTCATCTATAGGACCGAGCAACGGAGCAGATGTTTCAAGATATACTCAAATAAATATATTTAATTTATTGTGAGCCGAGCTGTATTATTGGAAGTTTGACTAACTCTGTCAAGTGAAGTGGCTACCAACAAAGTTATGTGGGAAAGCGTCCTTTCATTATCATCCCGTGACTACATTAAGGATTAAGTATTAAAGATTTTCTGAGTTCATTTGGGAGAGTTAGCCAGTAGTCAACATAATGTTAAATATTGTCCAACTGTGCAAGATACCAACTGGTGCTTAAGGTCACTTTCCCTTTGTATTTATTGTATTGTGTAATGATTACTATGTCTCTGGTAAGTATTTTACTACACAGCAACCCTAAGTAAATACGGCCCTGTACAACTTGATGGTTCATTTTAAACTGAATGGTTTACAGAGATTCTATCTCAGTGATGTTTCTTTGGCACAGAACAATATTTCACTTAGAAAATAACACCTGGATATTGATGGTAATATACATGTACACATCTTTTCATATTCAAGAAACATCCTTAGCGCATGATCATGCATAGTAATGCAAAAGAAATGCAGCATTCCATTACCCAGCATAGCCAGATGGTCTCTGCCAGGTGTGAGAGATTAATTATTGAATTTCTATGGGAATACATGCTAGAATACTTTAAAATATATAATCATTTTCTAGTAAACAATATGTTGGTGTGAAGGTGGAATCTTGTCAGAGTTCTCTTTTAGCTCAGTATAATAACATAAATGATTTGTTTGTTATTTTACTAAAGCTTAATCAATGCTGTTTGCGAAAAAAAATTATCAACCTAAATCATATTTGTTGTATATTTTTGATTAATTCTTATGCAAATTTCTTATTACTGTTTACATAATATCAGCATATTCTACTGAGCTGAGTAATTAATACAAATATCGTTTTTGCTCGATTATAAGACAAGGTTTTTTCAGAGCAAATGCTCTGAAAAATACCATTTGTCTTATATTCGAGGTCGTCTTCTAATCAGACTTCAAATAGAGGTCTGACTACAAGACTAAGATCCAGATCCCCAGCTGCGCTGCAGGGGACCTGGATCCTCCTCTCTGGCAGGCGGTGGATGTCTGTGCGATGCGAACAGACAACCTCCACTGCTGCCGGCACTTCCTCCGGGGCTTCTATGACGGAGCGCTGGCATCACATGATCTTCCGGTGCTCCACCATAGAAGCCGGTGAACACTTGCGGGATGCGCAAAGACAACATCCGCTGCTGCCAGCACTTCCCCCGGGGCTTCCATGACAGGGGGGAGTCTAGGGGGTTAAAAGGCATTTAGGGG
>VKOC01030600.1:0-13339 GCA_009364415.1 Spea multiplicata
GCCGTGTGCCCTGCAAGTGGGCTTCCCGCCGTGTGCCCTGCAAGCGGGCTTCCTGCCGTGTGCCCTGCAAGTGGGCTTCCTGCCGTGTGCCCAACCAGAGGGCTTCCTGTTGAGTGACTTTCTTTTTCTTTATATGTATTGTTGTACCACCATATACAATACAACTCTTAATCCTGATCTTCTGTCTGTGGTTTATTCCGGCGCCTGTCTGTAACAACCCCAGGCCATCATGCATCATGGGGTACAGACAGAGCCCCTCGTATCCCCTGCACCTGGGCTCCTAATAGACCTGCTCCCCCGGTTCGTGAGACTATGATAACATGCATGGCTGGAAAATTGTAATTGCCAGGAATTTTAATAAAACTGTACCTTGATGACTGTAAAAATATGAAAGAGCTTTTTACAATGCTCAAAACCGACACAACACACTTTAAGAGATATGGGACCCGTGAGTTACTCCTTTCTTTTTGATCTCCTAGTATTGGGAGAGAGTGTTTGGATGCCCCAGGTGGAGAGGTCAGGGTACGCCAGTCTCAGATATAAACTAATCTTTTTGGTAGAACCTAAGTTTACTTTTAAGTAAACAACTTCTTCCCCTTTTCTCGTGTATTTCTTTCTCCTATTTCATTCTCTTCTGTAATTATCTCAATCCAGGGGGAATCTGATGAGGGTATTTTCAAACTACTGATGTTATTCTGTGGGATATGTTATTTAGGAGATGTGTTAGTGGTTTAACATTTAGTATTTGTCAGTTTAACACTCAATCTTACGTTCTGTACCCTCTGGTATTTACTGCCTACTGAAACCTGAAAATCAAATAAAAATTATACTAAGAACTATTTGCTTATTTCCAGGGCTGGTTTTGGATCACATGCTTCCTTGTTCCACGTGGGATATGTTCATTGATGCTTTTTTGGTGCACTAAACTCTACAGACCCAGATGATGACAGCAATGCATTATACCTCCTTACCTTTTGTCCACTATTACTTATTACCATTCGCCATGGGTTAGAAGCATAAACTTGCGTTTCCTGAGGTCCTGAGATCTGCTGTTGCAGCAGAACACTTAGGGCAAGTGTGACAGCCCATCTGTTTATACTCTATGTTATTTTGGCCCCATACCTGTTTGCCTGTGTAACACCCCATCCCTGTTTTTTTCACAAGGATTAAAGGTTCATGGACCTGTATACCCCTAATGTTGGTTGGATTCCACCTCCTCCCCTGCTTGGCGCCTGACCTGGACCTAGCCACAAATTTATGGAACTGTGCGGCGGCGAGGAACTGCGGTGATGCCCGCCAACAATTGAAATGTGTCGCTACGGACATCCTTTGGGCAACACTCGGTGGTGGTCACTGAGAGGGAGCTCATTTGGGAAGGCTAGTTTTTACTACCAATCTTTAGGACCGGGGTTACCCAGCCGCGGCTAGGGACCTCTGGCCCGGCTACTGTGTGGACCACTCCCGGGGAAGGTCCTGAAGCTATCGCTCAGGGTCCCTAAGTCAGACCATGTCGCTTTTTGGACCATAACATCTTCGGACCCTAAACTCTCTCCAATTGTACCCTGGGATTGACACCGCTCCCTCTGCATCACCCCGAATAGTTTATATATAATTTATACATTGGTATATGCACCCCGAAATAGTGGCTTTTTCGGATGGGCATTGCTGGCCATAGAACTGTATGGAGGCGCCAGGCTGTCTGGGAGGTGATGAAATTATACCTTTAATCCTATCATGTTTGTGTGTAGAAATACCTGTGCTGTTCTCAATAAAGTCAGTCCTGTTTTACCCCTACACTAAGTCTTGGCTAGTGCTTGAGGTAATATAAAGAGTTAATCCCTTGAGCAATTAAGCTTTCAGCGGCAAGGAAGATCTTTACACAGAGCTACTCAGTCCGAGTACAGTTCTCCAGCTCAGCAAGTGTCAACTTTTCTAAACACCATTTGATGTTGTCTTATCAATAAAGCTTATTTTAGAGCTTAGGCACGCCATAGGTCTCAGCTTTTGGAATCCATGTCCAATGTCTGGTTGCCAATGACAGAGAGGATCTAAACCGGTAATGCTTTATTGGAATGTTTATCTTGTGATTCCAAAAGACAGTTGTTTGTTAATGTGACCAAACAGTTTTTCTTTACTAATAATTGCGAATTTAAGATCAGGGGTTATATTAATTGGAAATATTGGATATTTAAAATGAGCACTAGAGCCCCAAAGCACATTCCAAAGCAACGTCTGTGTGTCTTACTTGGGTTGTGGTCAAGCTTATTTACATCAATCAAATGGGGCCATGCCAGAAAGTCAAATGCTGTTTCAGTGCCAATGCCACTCAGACAACCTGAATTAATCATACAGAGTCCAATGCATCTCTATGACCACACAAAACAACTCATATGGTGAGACAAAACTTGTGCTTGGAAGAAATGTGTATGCTTTTTATTCTATGACATTTGTGAAAATCTAGATTACGTGAGACATCCTGCAAAGCTGCTTCTATGAAGGTGGTGACCCAGAGACCAGGAGAAGGGCAAAACTCTTAGAGGTTCCAGATATGATGATCTCTCAGTTGACCAGTGCTTAAGTGGATCTGAGATTTCCTTTGTAACCAACTGTAAGCTGTTGGAAAATATCTTATGTCAGTAAAACAGGCATGTCCAAAGTCCGTCTCGAGGGCCAATTGCGGCCCGCGTTCCGGACTGATAAGGCCCCCCAGATAAGTTGCCCAAATATAGATATTTTTTTTTATATTAAAGGCAGAGTGATTTAACACCTGTTTAGATTTGTCATCCAAGTCACAAAATGAAAAGTATGCCGTTTTCAATAAACTTTGCGCATAAAATAGTTATTTTCCATCAAATTTTAATGGTTTAAAGAATGTCAGGCAAAATGGTCGGCCCTCGCACATGTTCACTTTATCAAACCTGGCACTCTTCGAAAAAAGTTTGGACATGCCTGCAGTAAACTATTTCAGATCATGAAATAATTTCACACCAAAACACACTCTTAAAGAACAGCAACAGGTTTATTGCATCAAAACAGCAATACTTAGTTTCTTGTTACTTTAGCAACAGGGGGAAGCCAGTGTCAGCATTGGCCAAACCTTCATGATCGAGAGTAAACTACACAACAGCTGGACATGACAGCTAAATCCCTCATTCCAGCAGAGCTTTGAATTGATAGCTGTACAACAGGTCTTTTTATTAATCTCAGAACATGGCGATGAAGGTGCATCCTTATATGAATGGACAGTGGTCCAAGGTCCAGAAAGCACTGTGCGCAGACACTATCCAAATGCGATGCCCATCACACTATGTGTGCCTATGAAACCAGTAAAACAAGGAGAAAGATAACAGCAAGAAGAAAAAATAAAAAAAATTACTCCCATCACATGAACCCATTTACACTTTAAAGTTCTGTGAAGTTAATTCATCAAGATACAGCATTATGTCCTGGTGCTTTGTACAAGGGGAACATGCTGTGCGAAGAAGATGTCCAGGGGAATAGCTGAGGATGTTGCTCTTGTTCAGGGAAGCACCCCTAATACACACATCACTAAATGCAGTTTCAGTATTTAGTCAGTGTACAGAAATTTGACAACAAATGCTATTCTGTATGCCTGGACATAATGCACTCGAGTCATATCTGCCACTGTCCCTATTTAGGAGGCATAGCAGCTCAAATGGCTTACTTAGTTGCATAAATAGCCATCCATGGATCAAAAATTCACGCTTGAAAGTCTTGATCAAGCCCCACTCCTTAACTGCCTCTAGCCAGACTACTGAAAACAAAAAATGTCCCTCTTTGACCATTTGAAATGTTGGGTGGCCTGCTGTGCTGTATAAAACAGCTATGGTTAGGAGCCTCCAGTGTGCAGTCATTGAAGGTAAGGTGGAAGGGGGTAGGGAGATTTTTACTTTTGATGAGGCAGAATCTGCCTTTTTGTGGGTTTTTTTTGTGCTTTGTTTGCATCATTGACTGGGATATACATTAAAACACATCATAATGCTTCTTTCAGCTATACTGCATATAGGAGGGGCATAAAGGAAACCAAAGCAATTTTCATAATATCTGTTTCCAATTAAATTCACACAATCAAACATTTTCCAAGGAATAACAAGCAGATTTGTAATCTTCTCCTATTTTTTTATAAAAAGGCACTGTATTGGAAGAAAAATGATTGCATCGAAGTGAAGAGGTGACATCACTGCCACTTATCTTCTGCCAGTGCTTCATAATGCAATTTGCAGGCTGAGTGATAAACCCCCATGCTTTTCTATGTGCTGCAAGGCCAGCTAACTGGCCACCTAACTCCCTGCTGCTTGGCACCAACTGTAACATTAATTATTGCAATGGATTTAGTTAAGAAAATATCCAGATATTGTTCCCACTTAGATAACACTTTAGAATCATGCAGAATCATGTATTGTGAACCATGCCAGAATTAAAAATAAAGCCATAAAAATGGATCTTGAAAATGTTTCCACCTATTTTAATGGGACATGAAAGAGTCGAAATTTTTTCTTTTTCTATCAATACAAACAATAATTAACAGGGTAACATAGTTACATAGGCTGAAAAAAGACATGCGTCCATCAAGTTTAGCCATTCCCATATCTGTTTTATTTCTTGCTGTTGATCCAAAAGAAGGCAAAAAACACCCAGTTGTGGCTCTTTCCAATTTTGCACAAAGTAGGGAAAAAATTCCTTCTTGACCCCAGAATGGCAGTCAGATCTCTCCTTGGATCAAGAAACTGTTTCCTCATAATTTAAAAATCATGTCCCTGAATATTATATTTTTGCAAGTATTCATCCAATTGTTGTTTAAATGTTCAAATAAAACTACCTCTACAGGCAGAGAATTCCTCATCCTTATTGTCCTTACAGTAAAAAACCCTTTCCCCTGCTTTAGACTAAATCTCCTTTCTTCAGTATAAACACATGACCACGTGTCCTATGCATAGTCCTATTTATGAACAGATTTCCACACAATGGTTTGTTTTGGCCCCGAATATATTTATATAATGCTATCATATCCCCTCTGAGGTGCCATTTTTCTAAACTAAACAGATTTAACTAATTAAACTTTCTTCATAACTAAAGTGTTCCATACGTTTTATTAATTTTGTAGCCCACCTCTGTACAAGACACCTAAATTATATTTTTATGCCAACAAATGTATTGAATATTCTAAAGATAGATGCTTATATCATATGCTAAACTAAATGTAGTTTGTGTGTCTATTAAAATAAATGTATTGATCTTGATATATATATTATATAATACTAAGTTGAACTATAATGAATTTTATGAAAAACATATTACATTACAGTAAACATTTTATTTGATTTTACCATTTAGTTTACAAACTATCGGTGTTCATGAAATTGCTAAGAATACAAATATTTTACAACCATAGTCAAGGACTGGTCATGCATATTGCTACTCCTCTCCTTGTTGCTCACTGTGCATGGTAAGACAACATATCAGACTTTGTAGATTTATCTTTCTTTCCAGTTGGTGTTGATTAGTAGTTTTAATTAGAGTAATGTCATGTAATGTAAGCAGCCATGAGGGCCGATAAACTATGTATATTTGTAAAATCAATTTTAGCTAATCTAAATGCTTTATGGTTTTTTAAAACCTTACCATACAACTACGTTAAAAATATCTGCACAAAGAAATCCTATTGCTAAAGTTATTGCCTTTGTATGCAGAACAATAACAAGAACCTAGAGAAGAAAGGATGATAATACCTGAATGGTAGGTTAAAATGTCATTAGCAGATGAAGCAAAATTACTCATTTTTTGAAGAGCTGAATGGTTAATATTGGGTTAAAGATGGAAACGAGAATATGAAATTAGTGACAGAGAGAATATCGTTCAAAGGGGACTGCCTTCTTTACAGCTTTTAAAGTAACTTAAATGATTCAATCAGTTTCATTTGTTTGGAGATATTTCATTTAACATCAATGTTCATTTGAAGAAGAGACCTCTGAGATCCTGAAACACTAAAGTGACTCTATGATATGTTTTCTATGTTAGTCCAATAAAAGCTATGACCTTTCACTAAAGACTCTTTTTTACTTAAATATATCATGGGTGGGTAATTTTGACAGTTTTTTCTTTACAAGAACTCGCAAATTCCCGGTTAGTAAATCTGCAAGTGTTAGCATGCAACGACATGCAAATAGGAGTTGAGTCTGTTCAGTCGACTGACCACTTGACTTCTTAGTGAATAGACCGAATGCCATCAATCATATGAGGTGTTCAAAATCCATCTGATATGGTAGCTGCTTTCATGCAGGGCAATGGTTTACTCTGTAGAAATAATAAGCAGCCTTTACTGGTAGGGTGGTTTAATCTAAGTAGCCTGGGTTTTCATCTAAAATCCTTCTCACATCTAAAATCTCTCTGTATTCAGGTTTAAACCCAGTCACCATATTAATGATACAATGTAGATGCCATCTTCACAGTTTGCATAAATTATATTCAATTGGGATTAGTAATTTAGTGAGATTTTACTTAATAAGAAAAAAGCTTTCTATTGTTCAGCACATTCATCTGTTATATTATTTATATAACTCATTTATATATGCAATGACCATAACTTTTTTATGAAGATGAGTTTTGTCATCTCGAATGAAGACAGAACAGGAGAAAAGACAACACTGAAAAGGTACCAATAAAACAGCATCTTATTTTTGGCCAACAAACTCTTGTTTTTCAAACATGATTTACAGTTAGGTCCGGAAATATTTGGACACTAACACGATCTTCATAACTTTTAGCCCTGTAGGCCACCACTATGGATTTAAAATTAAACAACCAAGATGCAATTGAAGTGCAGACTTTCAGCTTTAATTCAGGGATTTGAACAAAAATATTGTATGAAACGTTTAGGAATTGCAACCATTTTATACAGTCTTCTTACTTCAGGGGCTCAAATGTAATTGGACAAATCAACACAGTCATAAATAAAATTTTCAGTTTTTATACTATCGAGAATTCTTTGTAAGCAATGACTTCTTGAAGTCTGGAATGCATGCACATCATCATACGCTGGGTTTCCGCCTTTGTGATGCTTTGCCAGGACTTTTATCTTCAGTTGTTTGTGGATCTTTCTGCCTTAGGTTTTGTCTTGTTTTGAAATGCATGCTCCATCGGGTTGAGATCAGGTGACTGACTCTGCCATTTCAGAACATTCCACTTCTTTGCCTTAAAAAACTCCTGGGTTGTTTTGGGTCATTGTCATCTATGTGAAGTCCAGGGATGACACAGTGGAGGGCTCCCAGGACGCTGAGCCCCGAGATGTAGGCAGGTTCGGGAAGACGGAGGAGAACCCGTTCATCAGCAGTGCAAGCAAGCAGTGAGCTGGTTTCCTGTGCGGAGCTGGAATCACGTTGCTGGAGCGGTGCCAGTGAATCGGAGGGAAGGCGGGACGGACAGAGACGGCATCTATTTTCTTCACCGGCACCAGGATCCATTGGAGGCAGTGTCAGCATCTGTGAGCAGGAGGGAGAGTGTCCAACATTCAGGGGCTGTTTTCTTTAGATGATGCAGCTGGCCAAGTAAGGAGCAGACCTAGTGGAGCCCCTCCTTTACAACGGTCACACTCATGGCGTTGTTCCACACCATGCTCTAGGACAGGCAACTGCTTTTCGCGTTGTGAGAGAGAAGCTGACAGGGATTCCAGGCATCGGAGTAGGGTGAAGCCTTCTCAGCAGCTGTCTGCTACTCAGGCTCTTTTGAAGATGAGAGGGAGTCTGGCAAGGCCATGCATGGATCACAAGACCAGCTTGGTGAGTCTTCTAGGGATACTGGTGATGTCCCATGCTGCTCATTTACCTGTTGTGCATGTGACTGGGGCCGGGCGGTTGAACAGGGTTCTGTTGTTCCACCTGGGGATTGGGGATAGTTTGTTACTGCTTTTAAGTCATTATTAGACAGGCTTCCTGCTGCTTCTCCTGTTGTGCAGGGTTCTGCGGTTGTAGGTGCTTCCCTAGCTCTTCGGGGGGGATCTGCTGCTGGGAGGGGGAAGGTACGGGCGCCGGCTCTTCTGTGGTCGTGACGCCTGCTGCTGAGGCAGAGGCCAAGGAGACGGGGGAGCTGGTTTGTCCTTCTGTTATGGAAAAGGGGAAAGTCTATGTCTGTTTTGAGGGTCTTCTAGGGGCCCATTTGAAGCAAGAGAAAAATTGGGAAGGGGGAGTACATTAACATATTCACCCTGCTCCCTTTAGAGTGTTTTAACCTGCATAGGTCGACTAAGGTTCATAAGAAGAAGGAGGATGAGGAAAAGCGTAGGTTTTGGTTGATTCCTAGAACTTTTCAGAATTGGCTCCAGGCGTTTGCCATTCTGGCTAGTGTTATTGGGGTAAAGGCAATAACAAATTAAATTAAATAAAGCTGTGGCCTTTTGAAAATCCAATCCGATGTCAGTTAAGCATATAGTGTTTTAAGATACTAGCAGGACCCACAAGCTGTCAAGTGCTTGGATCAAGTCAGGTGCCCACATACTTTTACAGAGCACACATGTTGTTCCAGGTGTTATTTTTGTAGTAATATAGAACATATTATGTAGTTTATGTATTATTTGTCTTTTTTGTTACAAAAATGATGTTTATCATACACGTTTTACAAATTCCTTTGTTACTAATGTTATTTGTAGTATCATTTTTGTCACTCTGATGGATATCCAAAGTACGATTGCCAGTTAATACCTCTGGGGTTTGTGTTCATCGTATGCTCTGGGTACAACAGAACCATTTCCTCCCAACAGATTTGCCCTAAATATTTTTGGACCTTAATTTGGTGCTTTGACAATATTTCATTTGAAATCTGTGCGTCCTTGTTTTTTCTGTTCTCAGTCCCCTATAATCTGCTGAGCTAACCCTGCTGTTACAAGGACAGAACAACATTTCTGTGAAATTAAAATGTATTTATATCCATATGTTTGTATTAAATATCACTATAGATTTACAGATGTATATACAAATTGAACATATGCAATTGCACCACTCATGGCATAAATAAAGTTTTACATTGCAAGTATGTACATAATCTTAAACATAACCAAATATGAGACTGCAATAATATACATGCCAACCAACTACCAAGAAATATCAATGTAATAGCCGGTACCAGCTGTTATTGGATATGCATATTTGGTTAATTGGGACTCCCTCTCATCTTCAAAATTGGTAAAAAAAAAAAACCTAACACGTCCTTGGTTGCCCTAAATCTTAGTGTTATCTAAGGAAAAGAAAAAAGTACATTTGAAGAAATAAAACAATTTTCAACCTGCCTTTTGGTCCGTGGGAGTGATCACAGGCTCGGGGGCGGGCTCGGCGTCTGCCCAGGGCAGACAGCAGCAGCGCCCCCGCGATCACCATGATTGTGGCGACGTGGGGGCGTTTTTTTGGGATTTAAAAGGCTGACAAACACCTAGGCGCCAGGGCAAAATGCCCAGTAGACTTGGCGACCTAGCGTCTGGGATTTGTCAAGCCCTGTTATAATGGATATATATATATATTTGTATATATATATATAAATTTATTTCACGATAACTGATGCACTCAGCTACATTATAATAAAGGGGATATTTGGTTGCTGGACTCCCATGGACATGTCATGCCTGTCTGCTATTGACTCACATTTGTCCTTCATCCCCTCAATCAATGGACTATTTAACTTGAGCATGCTCCCAGCCCCTTTGCCAGAGAATTGTAGTTCCTCGTTTTGACAACCCTGCGGATTTTGGTTGCATATCTGACTCTCTGGCTTTGACTATTTTGATTCTTCCTACCTAGTTATTGACCCCGGCTTGCTATCAGTCTAAACCTGCTTCCTCAAGTGCCTTGGCTTCGCTTTGTTTCTGACCACAATTGTTCTTCTGCCCATTCCACAGACCTTGTTGGGGGCTGCACGTTCCACAGACCCCGTTGCTGTTAGCCTGTTCCTTGATTTTCTGCTTCTGTCAGTAGACCGCCGCCTGCAACTCGACACACCAACACCTGTCTTCCTCCAGCCGAGTGCTAAGCCTGGTCCTACCAAAGGACTCCAACTGGACCCGGCACTCACAGCCCTGACCCATACAGACATTTTGATTGGGGTGCAATAAGTATAAATACATTATGAAGGAAGATGCCTCGCATGTAGAGCTTACAATCAAGATAGTTGAGTGTGTGCAAGTTGAAAAGATCAGGCAACTTGTAGATTCTCTAACATATGCCAGTCCACCTTGAAACCCCTGCCTGAATTTCGCAAAGCTTATCACCTAGAGTGGCAACTATGAATGCATTATGTAGCAGGCAAAGTGGACCTACACAGGCAACTAGGTCTGCATAGCATCTCTTTTCACCCTCTCCAATCCCATCAGTTGCTGTCAATTGGACTTTGCAGCAGTCCAAAGTGCTGGAGAGCCAATCAGGAGTGGTCTGATCATTATGCCACAGGATGACTCTTGCCCCTCCTATTAGTGACACCTGTCAGGGAGGGGGGCATGCAGATCTGATTTCTGATTTGAAACATTTGAGGTCACCGATTATAGATTTGACTCACTAATCAAGTGATCTGAGTGGTTAATATTTTTTATTTTACAATATTTTATTTTTAACAATTCTTAACATAAAATGTTATATGATTTCACTAACACTATGCACTAACCCTAACATCTAACTGCACCTTATACTATCACTATCCATTAACAATGCCCTTATATTGTTGTTTTTGATGGGTTATTTTGTTGTTTAGGGGTAGTTTTACCCTAAAATCATGAGGTGTGCCTTCCTGGTTCAACTGTGTAATGCTAAAATACCACATGCATTTAGTATCTATGTATTCAGGCAAAGTGGGAGACTATTATTTTTTGTTTGTTTATTTTCATTCTTGTTCCAGCCAAACATTCAACATTCACCCTCAAAGGAGAAAAAAAAACAGAAAAGGGTTGTTTTTTGTGGTTACTGGCATTTAGCAAGGTAAGCGTGGTGTCTTTGAAATCAATTTGCAGGGAATGTATTTTGTGGGATGTAGTTTGAGGTTTTGGTGTAGTTATCGCCCAAATTTTTTAGCTTAAAACCATGCTGCACACTCATGATTTGTTGGTCTCTCATAGTCTGGTGTATCTATGTTCTCTAGAAACATGGGAAATGAATTTTAGTGTTTTTTTACTTTGAGGATCCATCTATACTGTGGGCAAATGGGATGTCATTAAAATCTTCATTTTGATACTTTTAGGGGTTGTTACTCCACCCAAATCACAAGGTGAGAAATGTTGTTGTGGCCTTGTGATTATGTAATATGTCATTACACAATAATTGCGTTATTCAGGAGACCTTGGAGATTCATGTGTATATTTCATGTGTATATATTTTCTTCATTCCGCTAATATTGAATAGATACATACCCGTATATGCAATTGCCGTATGAGATGTGCCAAAAACTGTATATTTCAAAGTTGTTTGTGACACTTATAATCAATAAATAAAATAAACAATTGTGCCTGTGTTATTGTTGCCAAAATAAACCGATTTATTAGCAAAAGATAAAATGAGTATATGTTTTTTTTGTTTTTTTTTTAAAATGATGTATCTTGGCCCATGATACAAAAATCACCTCAAGCCAGCTACTAATGAAAAGTTGAGCTAAAAAAACTAATATATATACTTTTTCATGTGTAGACTGGATTTTTTTGCAGGAGTCACAGCTAGACAAAAATATGTTGTTGAAAAGGTGTCCCAAGCAGAAAAAAATTGTCCTGGCACCCAAAGAGTTAAAGTGTCATACCCTCTTGCAAAGAACTGAATATAAATGAATATACAAGTAGTTTAGTGAGTGTTAGCATGCTGAAACCTGCAAACTCAGTTGGTAACTCGACCTACTATTAAACTTCTTAATGAATAGACATTATTTAGTCAAATGGCAATATCACAATAAAGACTTACAATTAGCTTTGGCATTAACTGCAGTGCCCATCTGAAATGTTGACAGAGATTTTTTTGATTAGGTGTATTGACTGCTATTTGAAATAAGCCATATCCCACAAATTGCTATCTTATGCTAAGTGTAGAAACAGACTTCACACTTCTTGCTTGCGACGTTTAAATTACAAATCCATTAAATAAGGTTTTAAAACATTAATAAACAAATACACCGTCTATCTATGCATGAAAACATTAAATATGCACAATTCAGTTACTAGTAGTATTTTATAAACTAATCTTCTGGAAATAGTTCAATTAAATTATCAGAAATGCATACTGCCATATATTGGTGTATAGCTACTAGACTTGTTTGTTAGTTTTTGTACTTTATACCTTATACTTTGTACTTTTTACCACAAATTATGTGCTTCTTGCGTTCGTACAAATCAACGAAAACAAGGCTCTTCACTGACGAAACTGGAAAAAAAACTGCAAAAGTTCTGAAAATGTGTCATGATTTGTCTATTTGTTGCCATGTGTAGTCGCATGCCATTACAAGCCATTTTGGCACCATTACAAGCCGTTCTGGGGCTCGTTGATGAGGTAAAGGAGGGGGGACTGTGCATACGAGGGTACGTAACAATGGCTGTTAGGTAGAAGTATAAAAAAAACCAGGGGGGGTCTCATTTACGGTAATGGATGTGATTGATGGGTCCAACAACCTGTGGGAGTTCTTCCTTACTTTTTCACTCTGGCCAGTCAGCATTTACATGGGGAAGGAACAAGCATTAGATATATAATTGTGCTGGCGCCATTTTAACTTGTCAGTAGCAGCAGCTACAGACTGATGAGAGTTGGGAGTGTGAGACAGTGACAGTTAGCTTATGATTGATGCTCATTTCTCACCTACCATCCTGCACTACAATACTATGCTGAACACATACTGTGGTGTTGTATGGCTGTGGCTCAGTCCAGCCTGCCAATATGTTTGCCAGTTTGTGGGAAGATGCTGGAGAGACCAGCTCAGAGGAAGCATTTCTGGGGCAGGCTCACTCTCCTAGCAGCCAGGAGAGTAGCCTCTCCAGCATAGTGGGGAGCCAGAAGGCTAGGAAGGCTAGACAGGTGCTGGTGGTAGTGGATTCAATTATAAGGAAGGTTGATAGTGTAATCTGTCGCGAGGACCCGAATCTCGAACAGTATGCTGTCTCCCGGGTGCTTGGATTTGACATATTGTGGGCCGGGTTGGGAGGGGCTGGAGATGATCGAGCGGACATAGTACATGTTAGTACAAAGACAAAGTTAAGGGCAGGTCCTTAAAAATGAATTTAGGGCACTAGGTCAGAAACTTAGGCAAAAGACCTCCGAGGTAATAGGGGAGGTAGGGAGACGGTAGATGGTGAGAAGGGGGGTAGGGAGAGGGTAGA
>VKOC01030602.1:0-19111 GCA_009364415.1 Spea multiplicata
GGATTGGTATGCGTGTGGATTGGTGTCAGTGTATGGATTGGAATATGTGTGGATTGGTAAATGTGTGGATTGGTGTATGTGTGGAATCTGTGGATTGGTGTATGTGTGGATTGGTATGTGTGTGAGAGTGATGGGTGTTATGCTGTACCATTTCCAATGAATTTTTCATTATATAATTATGCTCTAAAGTACATCATAACTCCCATCACTCTATACTGTTCCATACAGTGGCAGAGCTGGGAGACAGAGGCCTTGCACCCCCACTGCAGGACTCCTGAAAGGTAAGTGAACTTCAAAGAGGGAGAGGGTAGATAGTTAGGCGGGGGTAGATAGGGAGAATGGGTGAGATGGGGGATAGGGGGTAGATAGGGCAGAAGGGAGTGAGAAGGGGTAGATAGGGCAATCATACTCCTATCATGCCAAGTCTGCCAGTATATCCTGGAATCTGGGTATGCCTGGACATGATAGGAATGTCATTGCTGTTAACAAAACCAAAGGGAGCGGCTGCACAGACACCAAACCAAAGGGAGCGGCTGCACAGAAATATTGTTAATATACACAGGCTTTTAGTTGTCCGGGTGCTCCAAAAATAGCCAGATATATGTTACCAAAGAAAAAATGGGCACTCACGGGTCTTTGCCTTGAGAAAGGACTGGAGGTGGTCCGAAACGTTGGCAGTGCTGATTGAAATAACTAGTGTTTAATGCACTTTACTGCAAAGACCCGTGAGTGCCCATTTTTTCTTTGGTTACATATATATATATATATATTATTAATATTGTTATTTAATTGTTTTGTCCTATTTTGGTGTGTTACTTACTTTAAATAAATGTGTTAGATTTTTTTTATGGTGTGGGGGGGTCATATTTGGTTTCGGCCAGGTAAATGCTGCATTTTCGGTTTCAGTCCAGAATTCGTTTCAGGGCATCCCTAAGCCAGACAATGAAGTGGTAGGCCTACACCACATCAATGTTTGGCTTAGTATATAGTGATAGGAGTTATGCTGCGCTATTGTCAATGCCTGGCTCAGTGTATAGTGATAGGGATTACGCTGTACCACTGTCAATGTGTGCCTCAGTATATAGTGATAAGTGTTATGCTGTACCACCGTCAATGTATATAATGATAACAGTAATGCTGTACCACCTTCAGTGTCTGCGCCGGTATATAACGGTAGAAGCTATGCAGTTTTAAAGTGTATGTGGGGGGGGGGGTGCCACATACAGGATCCGCCCCAGGTGCCAAATACTCTAGGTAGCCCCTGCTTACAGTGCTGTTTCCATGTGTTGTTTATTTGATCTATACCTTCAGTGCTGAGTTTAAATGTGATTTTCATCTGATCTATACCTGCAATGTTGGTTTGTGTTATTCTGTTGAATTGCCGTATTTGCTTGATAATAAGACGGGGTTTTTTTTTTTTTCAAAGCAAATGCTCTGAAAAAAAACATTGTCTTATATTTGAGGTCGTCTTCTAATCAGACCTAAAATAGGGGTCTGACTACAAGACTAAGATCCAGATCCTCTGCAGCGCTGCAGGGGACCTGGATCATCCTCTCTGGCAGCCGGTGGAAGTCTGCGTAGGCCTGGTGCAAGGATTTTTGCCACCCTAGGTAAAACATCATTTTGCCGCCCCCTGCCTCCCTTATACATACCTGAGTCACACTATTTGCCATATAACTAACTATAAAACATTCTTTTTATGACATTGTTTGTATTAACATGCCAGAAAGCAAAAGTGTTAAAAGGCCCTAATAAGAGGGGGGCGTGGTTAACCAGCCTAGGCTCTGAGCTCCGCTGTCCCTCTCCGCCTAAACAAGCTTTCAGTGCGTTTTTTTTATGCTATTCGCTGCCATGGGAAAGCACAATCGACTCCCCGGGACCCCCCAGTCACAACCTCTGAGAGACAAGACGGCACTTACTTCGGTCAGGAAATATTTTCGAGGCTCCACCGATCCTGACTCTGGAGACTCTCATGCCAAGATGGCGCCTTCTCCCGCCAGTTCCCACGAGGACTGTGTGGACGATAATGTTTCGGAGGCTTCCCATTTGGAAGACCCAGCACTGCGGCAAGTCCTGAAGCTCTTGCCTACAAAAGACGAGATGATACCGCTCATTGAACGAGCTACTCAGGGCATACGCGACACGCTATCCGAAATCCGCTCAGACGTTCGCCAACGAGGTGACCGCGTGGCAGCCACAGTGGAAGACACTACTCGCATTATGGGCACGGTTAATTTACTGATGAAGCAGACCTTGCCGACCTCATCAAGATGCTCTCCCGGCTCTTGGAGGATCTCGATAATAGAGGCCGCAGGAACAACCTCCGGATCCGGGGAATACTGGAGTCGGTGCCCTCGGAAGAAGTTGCTTCTACTCTCCAAACGCTGTTTAACGAGCTTCCACAGAGGCCTTCCGACGCTGTGGTTAAGCTAGACAGAGCTCATCGTGCCATCAGACCCCGAGGAGATCCTGGCGGTCCTCCGCGTGATATCATATGCCGGCTGCATGATTATCTGCTCAAGAAACAGATCATCCGCAAATGCCGCTTTACCCCATCCATCAAGTGGCTGGACTCGCCTGTGTCCGTTTTCCCTGACTTATCTCCAATCACCCTCCACACTTGACGCACCCTGAAACCAGTAACTGCAGCCCTCCGGGAGGCCTCTATCCCCTACCAATGGGGTTTCCCCTGTGCGTTGATTGTGCGGAGGGACTCCGTCACCTACACAATCCGCCAGGCTGCTGATGTTCCACATTTCCTGGAGTCCTTGGGGCTGCCTAAGATCACCGTCCCTGACTGGGAAGACTCCTTCGAGCCTCCTCCACCTCTCTGGGACCCATCTGCTGACTGGTCTCCTCGGCCCCGACGCAATTTTTCCTGAATGCCCCCTCCTTTCTTCGTCAGTTTATGTTCTCCGCTCTCGTCTTTTTGTGAACCTTTTATTTTTTCGGTAGACTTTGCGCCACCCGCTTCCTCACATTTTTACTGCTGTGACCGTCCGGAATTACCCTTCGCCCGCCTGGATAGGGCTAGTCTCCTGTTTTGCACACATATTAATGGCAGAATTTGCCCAGTTTGCTGTACTCACCTATCTATGACTCCTGCCAATCCTTCATGCGGACCCTGTCATGTTATGTGGATGCACCGGATCCTTGGACCTTTTCTTCTCTGCATACTGTGCCTGCACTACCCGCTTTGGATCCGGCTGGCCCCCAGCATCACGTTATACTGCGGGCCTTCCCTCTGATGCATGTCCAAGCTCCGACTTCTGTTCCTCGTCGCGGACCCTTCACACCGGGACTTGCTCCATTCGACAGTGGAACGTATTCTTCGTATCCTTTATTGGACTGTTGTCATCGGTTTATGTGGTCGCTGCCGTTTATAGTTTCGACACCCTCATGATTGCATTAATGCACTGTTTGTTTGTTTGGCTGTTTGGTACCTGTGCGGGTCTCCGTGCTCCTCCCCATCTCTCTGAACACCCTGCTGAACACCCTGCTGAACATCCTGGATTCAGTCCTCCATATAACACGTATTCTGCGTTGGCTCCCCCATGCACGGGGATCGCATACATCACACACTCACCAGCTACCTCACTCGGTGGCCCCGTGCTGTGGGGTATCCCCGGTCCTACATTTTCGACCGACAGTGCCTTCCTATATGTGCTTCCCTAGACACTGATTGCCACTTCACAACCATTGTTCAAGTTATCATAAGGCGGAGAGGCGGCGGACTTTTGCCTGGGCCTCTCTATTCCTACTCACTTATATGTTTGCTTCACTCTCTGACCTCATACCCGTGTACCCCCACCAGAGCCTACCCTCCTGTTCTTCTAGGATGGGCTGTGGTTTTCTGACCGCTTGGCTGGTCCATTGGCTCAATATTGGATGCTCTGGCATCGGGCTACTGTTTTGCCCTGTTTTACTTCTTTATGTTTATCGTTCTTTTATTTTATTGTTATCTCTTTTGGCGTGGATACTGTCCGGTGGAAGTTTGTACTGCCTATTGCTGCGATATCTGTCACTTGCTGTATTATGACACCCATGGCCATTGATTTGCTTCGTATCACTTCCCTAAATGTTAGGATTCTCAATAAACCGCAGCAACGCTCCAAACTGCTATATACGTTACGATCATTGAAAACTCATATTGCCTTCATTCAAGAGACCCATTTTTTGAGCTCCAAACAACCTAAATTGTCCAATTACCTTTACGATACTGCTTACTTTGCAAGCTCTCCCTCGTCTAAGACTAAGGGTGTGGCGATCCTGTTTCATAAGACGGTCCCTTTTCAGTGCGCCGACATTTGCAGGGACCCGGAGGGCAGATATTTGTTTCTGAAGGGATTCCTAGGTACGCATAAAATCACCTTTGCTAATGTGTATGCTCCTAACAGGGACCAGGACCCTTTTTTGGCGAAAGTTCTCTCTCAATTGGCACCCTACCAGGAGGGCATAACTGTCTTTGGCGGGGATTTGAATATGGTTATGGATCCGAAACTGGATTGTTCTGCCGGGACGTCCCACATACCTTACGCTAAAATTAAAAGGGTTAAGCGCATGCTACTATTTAACCAGTTGGCAGACTCCTGGAGATCTCAAAATCCTACTACACGTGACTATATGTTTTACTCCCCGCCACCATAACAGGTATTCGCAGATTGACGCTCTTTATTTATCCCATCATCACCTCTCATATTTACATTCCTCTTCTATTGGCACCTGCACTCTGGGGGACCATTCTCCCGTGCACCTGGTGCTGTGCCTTCCACCTTCCCTTCCCAAACATTTTATTTGGCGCCTTAATGACCACTATATGTCACAGAATTTTCTGAATACTTGACTCAGTATTTCTGGGACAATACCAAGGAGGATACTACTGTTCATACTCTTTGGGAGGTCCATAAGGCTGTCATAAGAGGTCGATTTATCCAGCTGGGCGCCAGGCTGAAACGCGCTAGCCAGGCGTCAATGGTTGCTTTGTCCCGTCAGATTGCTCAACTCGAACTCCGTCATAAATCCACTATGGCTCCCAAACTGTTGGACCAGATTAAAGTCTTGCGGTCCAGGCTATCCGATCTGCTTGACTCCCGGGTTAAGAGGAACTTCCTTCTCACCCGCAGTAAGTTTTTTGAGCTAGAGGATAAACTGGGTAAGCTTCTGGCACGTGCGTTACGTGCCAAACGCTTGGCATCTAACATACACAAAATCCGGGATTCTTCTGGTACCCTGCACTACGAGTCCACGAAAATTGCTAACTGCTTTCGTGACTTTTATAGCAAATTATACAATCTTCCCTCGCACTCGGGGTCTAGGGATTCTCACGAGGCGCTCATTGACTCCTACCTGGACAAACACCTCCACAGTCGGCTATCACAGGCTGATAGGCTTGCTTTGGATGCCCCCATCACCCTCACTGAGATCTCGGCGGCACTTAAATCGCTCCGAGGGGTAAATGCCCTGGCCCGGATGGCTTTACGCCTCTGTATAATCGGAAGTTTCTCCCGGTCCTGGGCCCTCACATGGTCTCTCTCTTCTCCGTGCTAGCTGGGGCAGCCCTCTGGATCCTCACATTAATGCAGCCCATGTCACGGTCCTTCCTAAACCTGGTAAGGATGTGGAACTATGTGGCAGTTATAGACCCATATCCCTCATAAACACTGACCTGAAGATTCTGGCAAAGATCCTGGCAACTAGGCTACAGCCCTTTGTCCCGTCCCTCATACACGGGGATCAGGTCGGGTTCGTTCCTGGGAGGGAGGCTAGGGACAACGTGATTAAAATTGTCAACCTTCTTGCTTTGGCCCATCATCGCCGACTCCCCTTGTTGTTGGTATCCATGGACGCAGAGAAGGCGTTTGATAGGGTTTCCTGGCCCTTTCTATTTTGCTTCCTCTCCGCTGTGGGGTTGGGCTCGGGTTTTGTTCAAATGGTAAAGGCCATGTACACCGGCTCCTCTGCTTACATACGGATTAACGGGACTCTGTTGGAGAGGATACCCCTTTTCAATGGTACTCGGCAGGGTTGCCCCCTATCCCCGCTATTGTTCATTCTGATGTTGGAACCCCTGGCTAATGCGCTTCGGGCCAATCTGCTTGTCAAGGGAATTTGGGTGGTGGATGTTGATCATAAATTGGCCATATACGCCGATGACATGATGTGTTCGGTCACTGATCCGTTGGTCTTTTCACTCACTCGCCAACTACAAAATAAATATACAAAAATCTGAGATTCTAGGTCTTTATGTTGTTCCCTCTCACTGCTCCCAGCTTTCTCGTGAACATCCTTTTCGCTGGGCTGACGGATCTCTCACTTACCTGGGTATTCAAATTACGTCCGACCCTTCTGACCTATTCTCCAAGAACTACCTTCCCCTACTTTCTAATATCTCCGCATACCTGCGTCGTTGGTCGTATACTTATCGTGGTTCGGGAGAATGAGAGTTATAAAAATGAATGTTCTACCGAGGCTCCTTTACCTCATTCAAGCCCTCCCTATCTCTGTGCCTCGCTGTTTCTTTAAGAGTTGCCGCAGGATCTTCGCCAGATATATTTGGTCCACGGGAGCCCCTAGATTGGCCTTCCATCAATTGACCAGACCTAAGTTGGCAGGGGGTATGGGTCTACCCGACATGGAGGGCTATTGGATGGCCTCCCACTTATGGCGGGTGGTAGAATGATCGCACGGTAAAGGTGGTCACTGGCTTCACATGGAGGCTACTTTATTTTCCCACCCTATTTCGGTTATTCCTTGGTTGCCTTCTTGGTTGCCTTCCACTACTTCGGTCGCACCCCACGGTCGCCCCGACGCTTAGTGTCCTTAAGCGCTTGCAGGCCAATCACCGGTTTATAGGCCCCCCGGTCCTATGACCCCATCTCCCATAACCCTCAGTTCCCTTTGCCTGGTGGGGAGGTGACACCTTCTATCGCAGGGGGAAATTGTTCTCTGGGTTTCCAAATTCTTAGGCGGAGGCACATTTCTCCCTATTGACCGTGTGCTGTCAGGCACTGTTCCCACCTTTGGCCAGAGGTTCCTCTATCATCAAATTAAGCATTTTATTATGTCCCTCTCCCCGCTTCCCTTGTTGGATAGGCCCCTAACTCCCTTTGAGTCGCTCTGCGCCAACCCAACCGTAATTCCTCACTTGCTTTCCATCATATACAAGCTCTACGAGGCCCTACTTTCTGGCTATGTGGGAGGGGGAGTTGGGCATCACTGTGGATCCTGAGGCCTGGGATTGTGCCATTGCCCTTGCGCACAGCTGTTCCATCTCCAGCAGACTCCAGGAGTCTGCCTATAAACTTCTTACGCGTTGGTATAGGGTCCCCGTCACAATCCATCACTTTGCAGCTCACGTCTCTCCCTTGTGCTGGAGATGTGGATCGGATAGGGGTACTTTTCAGCATATTTGGTGGGACTGTCCGCCGATTAAACCGTACTGGTCCATCATTCTTCGTATAATCCGCCATGTAGATGACCCCGATATCTCCTTCGATCCGGCCAGTGTTCTACTCCATATTCATGATGCCCCTATTGGCTCCCATAAACGCTCTCTTACCAGGCAATTGCTCAATGCCGCCAAGGTGGTAATACCCCGGTTCTGGAGGCAAGCTGAAACCCCACCCATCTCTATCTGGCTGGCTCGGGTTCATTTCATTCACCAGATGGAGGAACTAGTCATGCCCTCCAAGGGTTTGCATTATAAACACGATCTGAAATGGCTCCTCTGGCAGTCTTTTATAACCTCCCCTGTCTTTCCCGTTCTTTTGTCAGGCGATTCCAGGACGATTTAGACTGTTTACCGATGCCCCTGAGCGTTGTATCGCCCCTTTCCCGATACTTACCAAATGTACATCTTCTACCCACCGGTTTATGCTGCTACTCCACCGGACTGATCTTGATATCCTCGCTTTTAGTTTTCTTTTCTTTGTTTTGTTCCTTTTACAGGTTTCCTGTACCTGTCATGCTTCTCAGTTTTACTATATGGCAAGGGGGATTGCTACAATGTTTGAGCTATCGCATGTTTTCTTCATGTATCTACCCCGATGTCATCTATCTACTCTGTATATCTTGCCAAAATGTGTATGTTCTGCAACTATGTTCTGATGTAGTGCTGGTACTCATTGCGCATTTTGTGCTTTATACATCGTGTTCTGATTAGTGCTGGTACTCATTGCGCATTTTGTGCTTTATACATCGTGTTCTGATTATGCAAGTGCAACACATTGTATGCCTTTTCTTTGTGTTTAATAAACTGAGATTTATAAAAAAAAGGCCCTAATAAATTAAATACATTAGACATAATGGAATCAAAACATTTGCTACATGTATTTCTTTATTAATTCATGTAAACTATAATATTCATATTTAAGAAAAGCTAGGATTGAGGAAAAATATTGTTTTTGTTTTTATTTCCTTTTATTTGCCAACCTGCCCCTCCAGTTATGAACATCTGTCCCCAGGCTTGCCACTCTGCCCCCAGAAATGCCTTTTAACCCCCTATATGCCGCTCTGCCTCCAGAAATGCCTTATACCCCTAAATGCCAGGGGCATATCATGGGATATAGGGGGTTAAAAGGCATATCATGGGGCACTCTGCCTCCAGAAAAGCCTTATGCCCCCCCCATATAACACCCCCATTACGATTTACCACTGCTTCTGACTCCCTGGTGTCCGATGAGGGCAGCGAGTGGAGGGCAGCATTCATGAAGTTAAAGGGGCCGGCGTGCACGCACCGTGCCGCCCAATGGCTGTGCCTCAGCTCTTCTTCCCACCCCTTTTAAGACGTGGACGAAGTGCTGAGGCACGGCCATGGGCCTGGCGCACTGCCGTGCACACCAGCCCCTTTAATTTCATGAATGCTGGCCTGCCACTCACTGCCCTCATTGGACACCAGGGAGTCAGAAGGTTGTCTACGTGCATCATGCAGACCTCCACTGGCTGCCTCACTAGTCAAGGAAGCACTGGTATGTTGGGGGAGGGTAAGCCTGGCATTATAAGGGGGGGTATAAGTGCTTTCTGGAAGCAGAGTGGCATAAAGGGGGGTTAAAAGGCATATAGGGGGTATAAGGCATATCTGGGGGGCAGAGTAGAATATAGGGGGGGTTAAAAGGGATATCTGGGGGGCAGAGTGGCAAATAGGGGGTATAAGGCATATCTAGCAGCAGAGAGGTACTTTGGCATATAGGGGGTATAAGGCATATCTGGGGATATAAGGCATATCTGGGGGCAGATGTGCATAACTGGGGCAGGTTGGCAAATAAAAGGAAATAAAAGCAAATAAATGCATTTTTCTCAATGATGGTTTTCATTAAATTTACATGTGAATTGATATTTACTAGTAAAACTATAAGGGTAGTCTTATATTTTCTTTTTTTCCCCTAAATTAATATGCAAATTTTGGGGGATCGAGCAAATACAGTATTTATGTATACCTACAAATATGGGGGGTTTGTATGTCTTATTCAGTTGATCTACATGTGGAAGTGCTGTCTACATGTGTTGTTTATTTGATCTATACCTCAACTACAGGAAGTAAGTAAAAGAAAGGAGTGGTTTAGTGAATGAGGGGACAAAGGGACTCTGGGGATGATTATGGGGAAAATGACCTCTCAAAGTCACGGTAGGGTCAGAAGGAGGGAAGACTGCACTGACTCACAGTCTTCCCCTAATATGCAGTCAGGGTGGCAAATATATTTGTTATGTGTGCTAACGGAGGGAGGGATTGCATGCTAGGGAGCGTGGAGGGGGGCCCAAGGAAATTTTTTCAATATAAAATATATTGGCAGTAGGGTCTATATATTAATATTTATTTACAGCACAGTCTAATATTAATAAATATTCTGGCAGCAGGGTCTAATATTTAAATATATTGGAAGCAGGGGCTAATATTAATATATATATAAGCAGCAGGGGCTAATATTAACCCCTTCGTGACAATGGCTGTCATTTTCTACTTTCCCGTTTACTGAACCCACACAAGTTATATATTGTTTTTTCAGGACAAGAAGGCTTTCTTTAGATGTCACTATTGAAAAGTATTACATATGGTGAAAATGTGAGAAAGAAATAAGGTTTTTAGGGTATCTTTGAAGCTGGCCAATGCAATTTACCCTATCAAACCATATATTACTACACACCCTAGGGTATTTCAAATGCTAGTATTTTAACTCTTTCCATGCACTAATTCTACCACCAGTATTTGTCAAACTTTGTGGTAGTCATTTTTTTCACACACATTTTACTTCAGGTATCAATTTACAGTTTCTGGTATATGTCACTGTCACACAACACCCCAATATGTGTTAAGCATCTCCTGAGTACAGTGATACCACCCATGCATGTGTTTGCCTGGCTGTTTGGGAGCAAACAGGACACATTTGAGGCACGCACATTTTTCAATGTTGAACATTTGGTGATGCCCATGCCTTATTTAGTACACCTTTGAGCCTGGCCAATTGAATGTGCCCGATAAAACCATATATATATGAAAACTAGACCCCCCTCGGGATTTTAAATGCTGGTATTTTAACTCTTTGCATGCACACATTTTACCACCAGCCTTTGTCAATGTTTGCAGTAGTTTTTTATGCCCATATGATGTGATGGAATCTCCTGTTATCACATAGTCCTAGTTGAGTCCTGTACCCTGAATCATCTGAGGATTTCGGTTCCTGTCTCCACTCCCCATGTCCCAGTTAAGATGTCCTATCCTTGCTTAAAGGAGAAGCGTCCGAGGATTCCGGCTCCTCACTCCATCCCTTGTTGTCCTTGTTCCCTGTCCTTTGTTGTGTCCTGTACTATGTATGTATTGTCTGGCTATGTTTCTTGCTCGGCCTCCCTGTCCCTTGCCCGCTCTGTCCCCCTTGCTTGCTATGTTTCAGCTGTTACTCTGCATAGCTTCCATACTCCCAGCCTGCAACATCCTGCACATTATTCTACTGCTATGTCTCATGCCTGCTCCAGGGTGCCTGCAGGAAATCTCCAAGTTATGGTTAACATCAGATGCTATGTCAGGGTGCTGGTATGTGGCTGCACAACTCTAGATGCCCACCCGGGAGAGGGCAGTCGCCCTGCACAAGTCCCTGTCCTACTCCACTACAGTGCATTACAGTTGTCTGCATAACTGTTTTTAAATTTTACCAAACATATTTAGTATAGTATAGCAGGTTGAAAAAAAACTTCTGTCCATCAAGTGCAACCTTTCACACATACCTACCTCTAAAATTTCTAAAGTTGATCCAAAAGAAGGCAAAAAATAAAACCTACTAGGAGACAATTACCAATTGTGCCACAACAGGGAAAAATCCTTATTGATTCCATAGTGGCAATCAGATTATTCCCTGGATCAACTTGCTAATCATTTTAACAGTTGTGGCCCTTTATGTTATGCTTAACCAGAAAAGCATCCAGACCTTATATCCATGGAGTAAGATAATACAATATCCTTAGGCAGGAAATTCCATATTCTTATTGTTCTTACTATGAAGAACCCTTTCCTATGCTGATGCTGAAATCTCCTTTCCTCAAGTCTCAACTGATGACCCTGTGTCTTTTGTAGAGACCTCTTGGTGAATAGATCACAAGAGAGCAGTGTATGCTGACCTTGTATGTATTTGTACAATGTTATCAAATCCCCTCTTAGATTTCTCTTCAAGTGTAAAAAAGTTCAGTTTTTCTAGTCTTTCTTCTTAACGCCAATTCTGAATTCCTTTAAGGAACTTTGTAGCCCACCTCTGCACTTTCTCCAGCTCTATAACATTCTTCTTAAAAACTGGTGCCCAAAATTGCACTGCATATTCAAGGTGAGATTTTGTGATTTAATACTCCTCTTCATGCATGCCAAAACTGTAATAAATATAAGTCAACTATTAATCTCCAAGGACAACAGCTGGCTCTCAACACAATGGGATTCCTCTTGAGTAAACCAGTTTCAAGGAATTACACTAGTGGCGAAACCCAAATGTCCAGGAACTCACAATACATCAAAGGGCTATCTCCCTACCAGGTGGGAACAATAAACAGGAGATACAATCTTCAATCTCCTACAACAAAAGGACTGCAGGAGATAGTATCTGGGCTGGAGACAAGCATGTGTTTGTCCTACAACAAAAGGATTGCAGGAAACAATATCAGCATTCCAGAGACCCACCCTGAATTTGCCCTGAGGACCATCAACTTCACTGTGGGGGCAATCTAACTTCTTGGACAAGAGCGGTCTCTACAGGCAGCTGGTGCAGGTACAAGATTGTGCCTTCCTAAGGATGAGTGGACAATAACTCAGAAGATGATTGGCTGGGACTGTTTGGGCATGGTGGCTATAAAGGTGTTGTGTGAGCAACAGAGGACAGAAGAAGGAGGAGAGAGAAACAGAAAGAAAGGATAACATCAAGGTGACAGGGACACCCCATCCTTACATGCACACATAGAGTCACTAGCATAGTGTAGTTAGAGTCATAGAGCCTTGTATTTCAGACGCTTCTCTGTATACTCATATATATGTATTTGTTATTTTAATAAACCCATAGTTTTAAGCCACTGGTGTAAGTGGAGTTTCATACGACGAGGAATTGGTAGTAGTTAAAGGAAAGCCAGACGGGTGAAGGTATAAATCCCGGTATTTAAAAGGTGCTTTTCTACAAAAACCTTACTGGCTTTTACAACCACTGACTGGTGATGCACTTTGTTGCACTCTATAGTCTACAATTATACCTAGGTCCCTTCTCATTATCTACTATCCCCAATGCAAATCCCTTAAGAGTGTAAGTTGTATGGTTATTTTTGGTACCAAAGTGCTTTACCTAACACTTATCTATATTTAATTTTATCTGCCACTTATTTGCCCAGTCCCCTAGTTTATTATTATTATTATTATTATTATCTTTTATTTATATAGCGCCAAAGTTTACGCAGCGCTTAATACAATACATAAATTCAAGGGATATGACAAGACAAGAATTGACAGACAAAGACAAACCGATACATTTGGTGGAGAGAGCCCTGCTCGCAAGCTTACAATCTAGAGGGAAAATGGGGTGACAAACATAAGGCATAGAGAAAGGGTGAGAGGTATTGTGGTGGGTGTATCGATGACAAGGATGTTCTAGCAGCTAAGCTGGTATGCTTCTCTGCAGAAGTGAGTTTTTAGATGTTTCTTGAATGTCGGGAGGGAGGGTGAATGCTGAAGGTTCCTTGGGAGCAGATTCCAGAGATATGGGGCAGCTCGAGTGAAATCTTGTAGACGGGAAAAGGAAGAGGTGACGAGTGAGGAGGAGAGCCTTAGCCCATGGGAGGAACGTAGGGATCGAGTAGGAGAGTATTTGCTAATGAGGTCAGAAATGTACGGAGGAGCAGTATTATATGTCAGTACCAGGATCTTAAATTTAATTCTAAAGGTAATCAGGAGCCAGTGGAGGGTTTCACAGAGGGGGGAAGCAGAAGAGGAGCGACGTGCAAGGAAGATGAGCCTAGCAGCGGCATTTAGGATAGAGTCGAGACAGTGGAATGCCAACCAGGAGAGTGTTGCAGTAGTCAAGATGGTGATCCAAATCATTCTGTAAAGAAGCTGCATCCTGGTCAGACTTTATAACCTTACCTAATTTTGTGTCATCAGCAAACACAGACAAGTGTCCTCCCTTCATTGGTTCATGCTGGAGGAGGCCCCTGCCAGTGACCAATAGAGTCGTTTCTACGGATCTTTCACTTTTTACGCCGAAACTTGGCCTCAGGAGGTTCCAGGAGTTAAAGGTCCATATTAGAGACTCTACTGGTCGCCGGCACTGAGCTCCTCTGGAGAGATAAGCAAAATACGTCTGAAAACAAACAGACCACACAAGGGTAAGTGAAAGCAGGATTCCTGGACCTTTAAATCTGGCGCCCTTTAGTAGATGAATAGGAACACCCCCTGTCAGTCTCCTGGACGGGCACATCCCCTCCTGTGAGTAATTCACTCGCTGCCAGGATCCAGGAGGCGTGGAGCAAGAACTCTTGACTTGCTGGTTTGCCACGAGTGTGAGCAGTGGCATCTAGACATGGATTCCCATGAGGACAGGTAATTCGTGACATTACTGGTTTGGTAGAAAACTTAGTGTCATGGATCTGGCTAGTCCGCCCAACTACCTCTGCTGACTTGTGCTTCCTTAGCGTGGGACACCACACACTTTCCCCGGTTCCCCAGTCACTAGCCGAGACGCAGTGTAGGGTATAACATTAAGAACACTTTATTGTACACAGGCACAGGTATATATATCCACATAATCACATCAACACACAGAATGAGAAATCTGAGTAACATAACCGCCCCCTTTAGCTGGGGGGATTCAGGTCTCCCAGGAACAATAGGGAAGATAAAGGGATTCGCCTCAAACAGACCCCCACCTCTGCTATCTTTCACCGATAGTCAGGCTGGAGCCCTGGCTTGGCACCCTGTGGAGATAATCCTGTCTGGTTTACAGAGAGCATGGTGGGACAGGAGGCTATTCTAGCTGCCCAGCAGTTCCAAAAGTAAAACCTGTATGTCCTGGTACTGGGCCTGGCGGTGTGGGCGGCAGAGGGTAGCTTCTGGGTCGGGACAATTGGAAAAAGGGGTATAACATAGAAACTGGGTTCCAGGTGAACGGGTGGTTGGGCTGTATAATATCCACAGCGGTGTACCTGAAGGGACGAGTCCGTCAAACTTAGCATGAAAGTTATTAAGCAGAATAGGAGCATGCATGTCTTTACTAGACACCGAGGATCTCTCTTGAGGACCATATCCTTTCCAATGAACAAGGTATTGTAAGTAATCAACAGTCACAGGTTTAGGTCGAGCTGAGTTTTTTTAGTGAATCTGTTACAGGTCAGAGGTTTGAGCAAAGATACATGAAACACTCTAGGTATCCGAAGAGAAGTAGGGAGCAATAATTCATAGGCTACAGGATTCATTTGTCGTAGGACATGAAAAGGACATATACATCGAGGAGCCACTTTCATGGATGGATCCTTCAATCTGATATTTTTAGTAGAAAGCCACACTCTTCCCCTTCTGGAATAAGAAATGGCCATCTGTCGAAGAAATGCCTTGTATCCCAGTGGAACCATCCATTCCCCATTCATATAACTGCCATAGACGGGTTTCCATTGCACCAGACCACTATTACACAACAAACGTCTCCTCTTCTTCTCCGGGTGGGGTTATTATATCCAGAATCTGCGTTGTTTTTTGTGATATCTTTTCCCAAAAGTCCCATAATTTTGGGTCTCCCCTGCCTGCAAATGCGTTACCCGGCTATCAACTGGCTTAAGGGAGACATTAAGTCTTGGGCAGAGACTTGTCATAATCACTGTGTACCTAAGATTCTACCCAAGAACACGGCCATTGCATCTACTCAACAGGAGTATTACCCAATGCGTATCTAGACTTCCAAGATGTGGTTGATGAAGTTCTTCCTTATCACCACCCATTTGTCAGATTGAACTGTTTCCTGGGTAGCCATGGAGAAACATATTAAAGATAAACTGAACAAGGGCTTTATTTCTTTTTTAGGGTACATCATTACGGCGGATGGATTTGAGATGGATCCGGCAAAATTAGCTGCTCTCTCTGAAGAGCCTCAGACAGGTGCCTTAAAACCTATCCAATGATTCCTACGCTTCGCTAATAATTATCAGAAGTTTGTTAAAGACTTTTCCAAGATCATGGCTCCACTCACGTCTATGACCAAGAAGGGAGCCAATTGTTGTCATTGGTCTGAAGAAGCAGTGCAGCACTCCCGCAAGCTCAAAGGCATATTTGCGTCTGTACCTCTTCTTGTACTTCCTAATATGTCCAAGCCTTTTGTGATCGAGGTAGATGCCTCTGAGATCAGCGTAGGGGCAGTAATATCTCAAGGAAAGGACTTTCAGGGTAAAATGCACCATTGCGCATATTTTTCTTAAAGATTCACTCCTCCCGAGATTAACTATAATGTTGACAACTGGGAACTTCTAGCTATAAGTTTGGCACTTCAAGAGTGACAACATTTGCTGGAGGGAGCTAGAAACCCTATTACAGTTCTCACCGACCTTGACTATTTTAGTAAGGCTAAACATCTGAATCCTCGTCAAACCTGCTGGTCCTTATTCCTGTCCAGATTTTCGTATGGTCCGGGATCCGGGAGAATGTTAAAGCTGATGCCTTATCCAGGAAATTTGTCAATGATACTAATGAAATTTTATGACCACGAGCCCTTAATCTCTCCTTCACGGATCGTTGCAGCGGTTAATACTCAAATTTCCTCTCATCTATTTCAACAAACTTTGGACTTTCAATCACGCATGCTGGTACACAGCAAATGGCCTACCAGCTCTTTGTTCGTCCCTGCTGAAAGAGTGAACGTGTTCTCCGCACCAGAAACATTATTTCTAGACACTTTTGGTGGCCTGAGATGGTTACGGATTGTGCCGACTTGTGGCATCCCATATTCCATGTGCTACTAGCAAAGCATTATACATGTGTCCTCAGGGACTTCTTCACCCGCTTGAGATACCCACTCGCCCATGGACTCACCTGGCTATGGATTTTGTAGACCTGCCTTTACAGTTATTTTTAGTCACAGTCGACTACTACTGCTGCGGAGTTAGTTCCCATATTCATCCGTGAAATAGTCCGTCTTCATGGCCTTCCGGGTTCAGATTGTATCTGACCATGGAATTCAATTCACAGCTCGCTTCTGGAAAACCTTTTGTTCATCTATGGATATTTCTTTAGCATTTTCTTCAATCTTCAAAAAAGCCGGACTGTCCACGAAAATGTTGGGTGTGTTGGCAGGTATGCGAATGGAAAAATGTTTTATTTAATTTTATTTTAAAGTTATATTTATTATTTACTTTATTATATTTATTTAATGTTGTAGTGCTACCCTACCCAGCTATACCTACCTACGTGCATTAGCATACCTAGTTTAGTACGTGTATGTGTGTTATGTGTTATGTCATTGTGTTATATGGGTTATTGTGTGTGTTATGTTTGGTTGGTTGTGTATCAGACGAAAAAAATGAAATGGAAATGGTGAATGAGTGGGCAATTGGCGACCCACTCACCTGTTTCACCCCAGGGCAAAGCATCCAAACACTGTCAGTCCTTGACATTTGGCAGCGGACTTCCAGAGCTCAGACACTAGGCCCTAGTGTAAGCTAGCTACTCCGGCGGAGGTAGCAGGCGTTGCCTCACCGCAAACAGAGGCAACCAGGGGGGAGAAACTACCTCAAACATTAGGGACATTTGAGGCATGACACTAGCCAGGAAGCGAACTGGCAGAGAAGAGATGCTGGCACTACCACCAGCAGCATTGGGAAAGGTAAATGAGTGGGCAATTACGAACCGCTCACCTGTTTCACCCAAGAGCAAAGCATCCAAACACTGTCAGTCCTTGACATTTGGGAGCAGACTTCCAGAACTCAGACACAAGGCCCTAGCGTAAATTGGCTACACCGGTGGAGGTAGCAGGCATTGCCACACAGCAAACAGACGCAGCCAGGGGGAGAAACTGCCCTTACCATTAGGGACATTTGAGGCATGACACTAGCCAGTCACACACCTTTTGAACCAATTGCTCCCGGTAGCTACTGAGAACATTGAATTTCATTGCTAGCTTTCCCTTAATCCTTGGATCGCAAAGGCACGCTATAATCATTTCGGGGCTTTCATCCATGCATTTGCAAAGGCGTACTTTTAGCAGATCCTTCAGCTTCCTGACTATGGCTGCTATGTCAGGATGTAGAGTGCCACCTTGAACCGCCTCACAGTTTTCAAGGAACACATCCATCTTGCTGCCTAGATGGGAGAACACTGGGATTACCTGGGCCAGACTGGCAGTGTTTGAGCTTAAATTTTCAGTGGCATCCCTGAATGGTTTAAGGACTGCCACTAGCTAGGCGATCACTGTCTAATCCTCCCTATTCAATGGAGATGTAATCCCAATATTCATGGGTGTAGGAACCCCTAAAAATCTGGGGGGGGATAGCATTTTTACTGGTAGGGTATACCTGACCATTTCACCAACAGGGACTTTATGACATCACATTATAAATACAGAGACATTAATATGTAGTTGGCCCCCCCTTTGCAGCTCTAACAGCTTCCGCTCTTCTGGGAACGATTTCCACAAGATTTTGGAGAGTTTCTGTGGGGAATTTTTGCAGCCATGCCTTTATGGGCCTTGTTTTGTACACTGGGGCAGTCGTGATGGAATAGAAAAGGACCTTCCCCAAAACTGTTCCCACAAAGTTAGAAGCATAGTGCTGTCCAAAATGTCTTGGTATATCACCTTCAGCTCATAAAACGTTCTACTGGATGAATGGGAGAAAATTCCCACAGAAACAGAAAAATCTCACAACCACAGATGGGACCCCACTGGACCCGGCCACAGCGACTACTATGATGTATTGAAGGAACCATCTAAGACTCCTAACACGTCATACACACAGGAACATATCCACACACTTAAACACTTGAATAACATACACATTAACATACACACACACACAATAATACACCCCAAAAGATTCCTACACATGCCCACCATAACACACCTGGAAACATACTAACATACCCATAAAAACAGATGTGCACAATAACATACCCACAAACATACGCTATCACACCCAGACACGCATTCAAACACATCACGCTTTGTATTAGTGATGACCTAGACCAAGTGTCCAAATGCTACATACAGTGACACATACTCATTTTAACTAGAAATAGGCCTGGATTTAACCCCAGGCGCCCCTGAGTTAAACATGTGTTACAGGGAATCATAATCTTCCCTTTAAGTATGACATGCCTGCTCATACAAACATATGCACTGCTCTTACGCATGCCTGCCCACAAAAACACACATATATGCTGCAATTGCCTGCACATACACACTTGCCAGTACTCACACGTATGCACTACCCTTATACACGCCTGCCCAAACATACATAAACTGCTCACACACACACATGCCTCCCCATAAATATACACAGCCCTTGCACATACTTACACAGACGTATACACTATAAGACAAATACACTCCTTATATACACACATATACACTGCCCATACAGACGTACACATATACACTGCCCATACAGACGTACACATATACAC
>VKOC01030604.1:0-23886 GCA_009364415.1 Spea multiplicata
CCCCCTTGAGAAGAAGGAGAGCCCTTTTCCTCTAGCGCTTGGCGGCCGCCATACTCACTCTATGACGAAACCTTTCTCTAGCGCTGATTAAAGAAAAATACTTGAAACTACTTTATAATTTTTCTGCACCAAAAAAAAATACTTTTTAATGGGTTTTGCTTTATGGGGCATTAAATGCGAAAATCTTTTTTTATCACCACTATAATTTTGTGTATCGTGATCAGCGGGGTATTTCCTCTTGGGGCCGCCCTATGGAAGCTCCCCCACTTGCCTCGACCTCCGTGGTCGGTGTCTGTGCCGGGATACGACCGGTTAATGACGTCTATGGGGGATGCGCTGATCCGGCACAGACTTCATAGCGTAAATAGGCCTATTATGGAGATCAAACTGGCCCATTGTGCAGAGGGATGCCAGGGGTGATCTACCTGCCCCCCCCCTATTGTTTTTTTCAACTCGGGCGGGGACAGACGGAACAGGTGGCCTGCCCCCACCGTACCTGATGCCCTAGGTCAGGGTATGTCCCTGCTCATGATATCATCAGAAAAGGACAAGGCTGCAAGCTGGATTAGAAACTATAATTCCCATAAAACACGAGCAACTCCTTAAAGGGGCCGAACGCGCCGTTGAAGATACACAGATGTCATTTTAGCGGCCGAGGTTTTGTCGTAGAAGCTTAACCTGTGTAGTTGGCACCTTTAACATTTTATGGTTACGGTCATAAAAAATACATAATAAAAAAAAATAAAAAAAATACATATGAGTGCAAAGTACCAACCCTAGGCATTACTCGCAGTCAGGGCCCTGATTTTGGCCATCATATTAAGAACTTAAATCATTCCTCAAGGCTGTAAAATCCTTGCTTTCCAATATCTCCGGATGTGGCTACTGGGAATTGAGCAATGATTAGCCACTTGACATATGTCACTTTGTAACCCAGTTCCACCAATCCCACGCAATACACGCCGCGCGCCATAAAAAAAAGATGAACTGCGCGGGACGCTAAATGCAATAAAAACAGTCCTTTGCTAAGAACAACAATTGCCTTTATTACTATTATATGTTTTTATTTGTCGATAATTCTAAAAAAAAAAATGCTGAACATCTGTTTATTTCATTATTATTTTATATGGTTGGTTCATTTAACATAAAGGAGTGGGAAGCTAAAAAAAAACAAATAACGCGCTTAATATTTTTATTTTATTTATATATTTTTATTATAATTTTTTAGCATCGATTACACACTTTTTTCTAAGCGTCATGCTTGCTCCTTGCGGGCAGTTCTTGATTGTTTGGCCCCGGTTTGTAGTGACGGGACCATGTGCCAAAAGTAAAATTGTTTTGGTTTTTTTATGTTTTTAATTTTTTTTTTTAATTTTTATTTATTCATGATGGACTATACAACAAAAGTAGTATCAAAAGAAAGACTTTTGTGTCTTAAAAAGCCCCTAATATCTGGTTATTTGAAAGCTGATGAAGAACGGTTTCAGACGGTTAGAGGCCCGGTACCCAATTCTACTTGATCTGCTGAATTTTATTTGATGTCCTTTTAAAAGCTACGAGAGCTTCATAAATAAAACCTTTTGCTCTGTCTGGTCTTCAGAAGTCCTCCTGAGAACAAAGTCCCGGGAAAATAATATATACAAGAGCCCCAAATAACATTTAAAGGACCTTATGAAGTCATGATCCTTAAAGAAGAGTTTTTTTTGCCTGCTTGGTTCATTGGGGAGGAGAGGTTGGAGTCATCGTCTCCGACCAAAGCCTTCATCCATATACATTGAGGGCCTCTGAGCCATTATGTGCGGCAACCAGGTCTCAAAATCTTCTCCTTCTGGGGCCAAATTCCCCACGGGGTAAAATGCGGCCCCTTCCTTTCCGCTAAAGACTAAGTGGGGACAAACTTAAAAAGAGAGGACCCACTGAAGCTTTCAAGGAAGGTCTCTCAGGCGGCAAAACACCAAGTCTTCAGGGCTCGGCTCTACTCTAGTGCAACCAAAAGTGTCCATGTCAAAAACACCATAAGGGCCCCTGGGCCATGACTGGTGTTATAACAAATTATCCGTTCCTCTACCAGCCCTAGGCTAGGGCATGTTTAAGTGAGGTATTAAAAATAACAAAAGGTACATGGAGGGGTCTGCCGGACCAAGTCAGTCCTTCTTTGAAGAGAAGCTCGCTGGGTTGTCCCTTTATAAAGCAGGGTAAACCCGGTAAGATGTCAGAAGTAGATGAAGAAGAAGAAGAACAAGGGTTGAGTATCTATACTGCATAGTTAGTGAGATAAGGGGGTCTAAAGCGAGTCTGTTGGAAAAAAACTCGGCATTATTGAGGGTCTGTCCCATTCAGCTTCCTACGCTAAACGTGTTTGGTTGGCCCAGTAAAATGTATAGTGAAGTCGGTGAGCAGAAACCACAAATGTCCTCTGTAATAAAGAAACCTGAATGATTCATTTTGCAGAAGCTCCGAGTTTTGTAAATAAACCACTCCGGGTGGGAAGCCCGAACTGCGCATGACTCTCAAGCAGCCGGCACATCCTCTGAGAGCCCGGCGGAATACGTGACACCTCCTGCTCGTCGGGGCAGAGATTCCCTTAGCTCTGCAGTTTTCACCCGCTGGGGCTAGAGACCCCCTCAGCACGAAAACCCAGCCTGCGGCAGTCAGCGGAAATCACTCTGCCGTCGTACATCTGCCGCTTCCTTTTTCTAGCGTGTGAGCGGCAGGACGAAAACGGTCAGAGGAGAGGGGTTTTTGTGTACGGAGCAACTTCTAGAGCTCAGACGTTGTATGCAACTACAGGGGTTACACGCAGGGTGATGGTCGCATAGACCGACACGAAGAACCAATCAGAGAGCTTGGATTAAGGGTCCTGATAAGGTACCACGTTGGGGTATAACTACAGCCGTGTAGTGGTTGCTGTAGCCAGACCAAGACAAGCCATCAGTCAAATGGGCCAGTACCCATTGGCGCTTCCCATGTGCCTTCAGTGTCGTTTCCCGTCTTATACTGGTGGCTGCCATCTTGATTCGCACAGCTGTGTAATATTCTGCATGAATCCTGGGGGTACCTGGGCCAAATTAACTCCCCCGGTCCGTTCCTGGCACCAGCTTAGGCTCCCTAGGCTTGACCCCTCATTATGCATAGTAAATCCGCATGGCCAACTCCAGGGCAGCTCTATGGACGTCTTCTCTCTCGGCTATTAAACTGTCTCGCTGTGTAGTTATCGCTACAATGTATTCATTCCGTCTTCTGTGATATTTGGATAATGGATACGACTATCTCCACAAACATGTTGGTTTTTAATGATATTTAAATTTACCTATGGGCTGAAAAACACATTTTTTTTAAAGTTTGGATTGGGAAGAGTCATTAGCCAAGTGCGTAGCTGCCACGGCCGCCCAACATACCCTAAAACTGTGTTTTTTTTTTCCTTTCAAAGGGAACTCAATGTTGGAAAAGCCCAAAACCGAAGAGGATAAAGACCCAGACAGGCCCGTGGCTGGATCTTTCATCTGCCATAAATGAGATCCCCCGGGAACCGAGCGCTGCTTCCATACAACAAGAAACAACGCTTGGATCGTCTTATAAAGAGACAAAGGGAGATATACAGAGATCTGTCACCCATCGCTGCTGGGCCTCCATTAATCCTGATTCATGAGATTTATACGGGGAGAAGCAAAACTCCTCCGCGTGTCACGTATGGCGCATATCTAAAAATCACCCTGACAAGTAATACCTATTTTACAACCTGTCAATCATGCCTACTTAACCCTGGAATCATCGGAAGCCCCCCTGGATGTTAGAGAATAAAGCATGGGTGTGTGTGGGGGGTTATCTTCCATTTAAATTTGCTGCCATTAACCCTTATCTACCACCTTCTGGTCCGGACAAACGGAGTCATTAATCGATGCATACTTTAATAGGGATACCTAAAGGGTTAACAGGGGGGGCAGAAATAATTATGAACTGAAAGGCTTAACCCATGTTTTGCTTGAGTTACTTACATAAAGTACCAGCTTGGGGAAGGCAGTGCATATATATATATATATACCGGTATATATATATGTGTTAACTCTTTGCGAGCTGGGTTGCGTTGAATATTCCTCCCTATTTATGAGACCTGACCTTTAAGATGAGAAGAAGCCCCAGGCTTTGGAGAAATGTCTGGGTCGGAGACAATAGCCCCGCTCGCTGACACCGTTTATAATAAAAGAATAGCCCGCTCTCTGCGGAGCGACACGGATCGCCCTTCCTAGAAGTCATTATATATTTTCGGCTGATTGTTCCGTTCGCAGGCAGGAGCCGCGTTGACATGTCTCGACTTTCTGCTCGCTCAGCCTTTCCAGTGCCGGGTATTTGGTCAGCGTTTCCCCCGCGTCGCTTTCAAAACGGGGACACGCTGAGCAAAACAAGGTGTATTAACCATTTGTGGTTACCAGCAGTTTACTGGCTGTTGTTAAGCGGGGTATCAGACTCTTGAAGAAGAGGGTATCAGGCCTTGAAGAAGAGTCTGAAGCAACAATGTTTCCAAGAAGAAGGAACATATTTAGCCCTTTAAAGTGCTTATTTGTGCTTAAAATGCCCCAAAACCATTTATTATGCATGATGTTTGCTGTATTATAATTATTTCAGCCTTGATTTATAACCCTAGAAAATAATTGTTTTAATGTTTTTTACGGCCGTGCTCGCCGAGTCCTAGCGGATCATAATCTGTGGGTCTTCCTTATATCAGGCGTCAAATACGAGATGGAATCCACACCGGGGGGGGCGAGTTAAGAGAAAATAAATGGGATTTTATTGCTTTCCAGTGGAAGGAAGGAGGGGGGGGCGGTGATTCTTGGGAGTAAAAAAAGGCTGAAGAAGCAGAAATTAGGCGAAGCGGAGAAATGGCTTTTAAAATACTGCAGCTCTCTCCCGTTTCTTACGGCAACACTATATTAATAATACATTATTTTATTATCCCCCTGCTCGCCTTGGATTTTAGTTGCCCCTATTCCTAAATCTATAGGAGCAGCGACATCTTACCGCTCGCTTTATAACTATTATAACTGCTTTTACTGCAGAGTTTACATTATTAAAGCAGTCACTTTTCTCAAATCTAACAAGTTATGGTTTTATACGCTAAATAAATACATATATAAATATATATTTTTGCTAAATTCTGTAAATATCACAGTTCCTCCGTTTAACACTTTCTCCCAGTTTCTGCCATTCTCAATATCATCCAATATATAACTTCATATACTATTATAATTATATATATAACATACACTAATCATATATATATAATATAATATATAGCTGTATATTACTTGCATATATACTTACTAAAATATATACAAAACTATCTTTGCACTAAAGCTTTTACTACTCTTAGCGCCTCTTGCGTGAAAAAAGTCTCTACTATCTAATATCACTTTACGTTAGAAATAATATATCAGAATATTATAAAATTCCAAATAAATTAAAATGCTATTTTTCGTAATTTCCCCCCCAAAAAAATGAAACAGTAAAAATAATGTTTTAAATTGAAACAATTTTTTGAAAAATTCATAACAATGAAATAGTTGACTAACAATTAACCAAAGTTTAAATCAATAATACGGTATGATATACTTATATATATATATATATCAGCTGGTAAGGCAAGAACCCGTATAATGAGACACCCAATTTTACAGTTTGACCCCGTGGACACTTAGTTTAATTAATGCGGGGATGAAGAATATTCCGGCGTAGTCTGCGCTTTCATTTTCCAAAGGACGGGGTCAGGGGCACATCTGAATGCAGGAATTGTCGCATTGTTCCGGGGGTGACCTCTGACCCCAGAAAGCGTGTTTGATATGCAGGGGCCGCAGCTATACCAGCTGCTATCTTTACATTCACCGGGAGGTGGTTTATTTTGCAAAAGAAGACAATTTGAATCATTGATATTCATTGGTAACCGGTAACCTTCTGGTACAAAAGAATCGAGTAATTCAGCAACGGAAAATAAGGGTGGCTTTACTTCGCTCCTTGCGCTACAAGAGTTCCCTTCTTTGTGTTAATAAGCGGGTTTAACCTTCTCACCAACCTGTTTCCAGAACTGAGAAGACCGGGTCGCCCATTATGCGATCGAGGCACGTGCCCCAGGGTCGCATAGAATTGGGGGGGTGCAGGCTGTATCCATATTGCTAATTGTCAGGGTTGTAGGTTTGTGTAGAACGGATATAGAAAAGAGAGATGGAGTGAAGGAAAAGAAAAAAGAGAAAGGAAAGTACAAAGGAAAATAAAGGAAAGAGAAAAGGAAAGGAAAAAAAGGAAAAGAAAGGAAAGAGAAAAGGAAAGGAAAAGGTGAAAGAAAGGAAAAAGAAAGGAACAGAAAAAGGAAAAGAAAGGAAAGAGCAAAAGGAAAAAAGGAAAGAGAAAGGAAAGTAAAATGGAAAATAAGGGAAAGAGAAAAGGAAAGAAAGGAAAGAGCAAGGGAAAGTAAAGAAGGAAAGGAAATACCGGCCACCGTGCAACCAAGCAAGGCTTCTGTTCTAAGAATGAAATGATGAATAAATACAGATAATCATAGAGCAGAATTACCTGTGAAGTATAAAATAACGATATCCAAACACCATGCATACCCGGTGAGAATAAAACAGGAACTGAAGAAGTCCACGCCAAGGGTCATGAAAGTACCGACACCGTGCTTTGCAGGTACTTTTATTCAGGTGGTGATCCCCTGGGTCTTATGGGACCTCTAAGGCTTCAGGAGGCACAAGTGGACCCTTTGAAGCTGGCCCTAGTCCTGCCTGGTAATGATTATTAATTATTACCGCATACGCACCTTGTGTTTATTTGTTTATTTGTTAATATAACTACAAATAATCCATGCACAATGATCGTATAAGGCATTCATGCTGAAGGGGCCCCTATGGCGCGGATTGGATGGAGGCAGCTTGCTTTAAGACACAGTTGCGTGCCCAGGAATGGGACTGAGGTCCTGTTTTGTTACTTGGCCACTCCACTGGGTCTAATAACTGCTTGGATGTGGACTGGCACACCGGGCAAATGACCAACGGGCCGCTGGCCATCAGCTCCCTACACCATGTGCCATGGATCTGAGCGAAGGCTGGGCTTCTACACCTAATATGTTCCGCACAGAAATAAAATGAAGTAAAATGAAGATAATGAGAAAGCCCGTTTAGTTAACTGCACCTTTTTTTGGCAAACTCTTATTTAGATAATGTGAGAAACCAGCATCTCTCTATCCATTGGATTCCAACTCCCATCACTAGCAGAAATAATAAAATAATCGTTTTAAACCGGGAATAGTTGCATTTCACAGCACTACGGAAAAATAATAATAATAATAAATATTAATAATAGTAATAATAGTTCTGTGACAGCTGGGCAGCTACATTCTCAAATATATTTTAAAAGCCAAACACCCGGGGAGAATCTCAGCGGAAAAATACCGTCCTGTCCCAACATGTCACGCAGGGTACAGACAGAATAACAATGTGTCACCCAAACACAAATAAAAGTCACACTTTCCAGCGTGGAAATCTGAAAACAAAAACCAAAATGAATTTGCTTGAATCTACAGATTATTGGCAAAAACAAACTCCCACATTTCAGCAGCGATGGTGTTTGTGAGCCCCGGTGCGCCTCGTACCCCGTCATCTGCACAATGAATCACAACGCTAAAGAAATAACATCACCGGAAAAATAAAAGCATATAACAAACTAAATCCACACCGTGATCTGCTGATTCTCCGGGCTTCGGTCGCCGACCAGAATTTTATACGAAAGCTGCCGTTACAGAATCACAGTATATTGTTATATTATATATGCAAAAATATATGTACGGTATATATAAATCATTAACTAGTATATATTTTGTTATGATATTTCTATTTTTATTATTTTTTATTATATATATCAAGATATATGATATATAGATCTAGATATAATAATATCTAGATACTATATATATATAATATATATGATAATAGATATATATCGAATATATATATATAGTACCTTAAGTTACCTTAAGGCTTAAGGGATCAGGGAACATTTCCAGCGATCAATAATATTTGGGGGCAGAAGTCTTATTTTGGGGACTGTCCTCCCTTACAGAGAGCCGTGCAGCGAGGCGCTGGGCAGAACTGCAAAAAAGTCTTAAAATAATCAGTTTTCATATTGCCATGGATCAGATATCATTTATTCACTGTCCCAGAGTGATAAATAATTGTGGGGGAGAGACGGAGAAACCGGCAGTCATTTAAATCATCTCATCGAATTCACTGCACGTCATCAACGAGGGATGTATTTCTGTGTTTTCCCAATTCGAGAGGTTATTTCCCAGAAACCTGGGACCTATTGATTATTTTATAATGTATATATAATAAAAAACATAATATTTTTTGTAATTGGGTAAGCTACTTACAAAAAGTAGTACTTTATGAACGGGTTAATTTGTGACCCAATTTCCTGCTGTTTCTATACACATTATTGGGGCTTTTAGGGCCCCTAGAAAAGAGAGACAGCAGGGGAGGGCAAGACGGGCACAGGGATTAGGGGTCCTTCTGAAAAGAGACACTTGGCCATCGATGACACTCGAAGCACAGGTTAGACTGCAGCACTATGTGGACTGGACAAGCGAGACCACTATAAAGAGTCTATGTAAAGGGCAGAATTTATACCCCAGGTGGTGCTCGCGTTCGAATCTGGAGGCGGTGTGCAATAACACGCACTTTTTAACGTTGCACGTTGTTATGATGTCATAGACCATTGCTGATACTTTAGGAGTAAAGCTTTAAGCTGTGTTTTCCCTTATTTTTAGCAAACAGAAACTTTTAGAGTTCTATATAAGCTTAAAAGAATTTATTATTAAATAAGGATATATATATTCACTATATATATATATATATATATATTATCTTTTATTTATTTAGCACCAACAATTTACGCAGTGTTTCTCACAATATATATATTCAAGAGATATGACAAGCCTAGAATTGATAAAACTTGCAAGTTTCCAATGTAATAAATATATATATATATTATATATACTGTATATGTGTGCGTTATGATACCCGACTACATGTGGGGTAAGCATTAGGCAAATAAGGTTTCAGGTTTTTACATCAATAAATAATTTGTGGCCGATAGGATCTTATCTGCCATTAGATTTTTATGTTTTTAATGAAAAAAAACCCACATTGTATGTCCTTTAACATAACGCGTGCCTCGTGCACAATACATTGTATTAATTTGAGGTTCTCTTCTGACGGCAGGATGACCTCACAAAGTTTGACCATTGTTTACAAATTACCGTTACATCGGCTCTGTCCGGGGGGTATGAAACGTCCTATCCCCCCCCCCTCTGGGAGATGAACCCCCCCCCAAAAGACATTTCCCTTCCAGGCATCCCTTTATAGGATAGGCTGCTGTATTAAGAACACGGATGTGATTTCCCCAGAGAAATCCATCCAGCTCCAATTTAAATGCATGAGCTACGCCTGAACCGCGCTTGTATTCCTGACAGGGAACCTCCGATCCTCCACTCCGGCATTCTTCCGCCGTATTACCACGGGATTTAACCATGTCAATGCCACTGGGATCAGAAATTCCGCGGCAGAATATTGATGGCACAAAAGAGCCATTCGGCCCATCTGGTCTATTTTTCCTGACCTAAAATATAAGACCTTATTTGGTGCTGACTTATATTTTAATTGTTAATATATATAAAAATACTAATATATATATACACCGGTATATATGTATATAATATATGTATATAATATATGTATATACAAAGAACTAAGGTATTTTGCAGCCTTTTCAGAAATACGTGGCTTCTGTAAGGGGCATGGGACACTTTTGCTTTATGACATAATTGGGTACATGGGTAGGAGAAACATAAAGGTAAGCACCCCGAGCCACCCCAGGTCCTACATTAAAGAGTTTTCCTGGGCGATGAGGGCAGAGAAATGATGTCATAACCTAACCTAGAAGAGATTGTACGCTGCCATGGGCACCTCATGGATAATAAGTGTTACTATTTAGTTTTCCAAAATATTCCGCATTATACCGCGAATCCTAGAAGTGGACTCATTAGACGTTCTTGATCATACAGTGTCCGGCTTCTTTTGAATCTGGCCATACATGCCGCCACGTCAGTATTCTAAGGGTTCCAAGATTCTGAGCATTGTTTTGCGACTATTCCCATCCTAGCCTTTACTTAATCTCATATCTTTGGTCCAGTATGCCTGAGTACACATATATACGTTTCTTATGTACCATAGATATTTCCTTCACAATGTACATTCACCACAACATCCACTTGGACTTGGGCATCTACAGGACGCAGTATGCTACAGCACGGCCACAGCTCATACACATGTACCCAGGGCCGGCCTTAGGGGTGAGCGACCTGTGCGGTCGCACAGGGGGCCATGGCAACAGGGGTGTCTGCCCGGGACTTAAATTAAAAACAGCGGGGATTTTTTTGTTTGTTTGTTTGTTTTTTTTAACTTTATTTAACATCCTCCGAGAGATTCACACCCCCTATAGAGTACCACATTTCAGCCGTTGGTTACATTGTATTCAGGTCTTACCCACGGCTCACCATTTATTTCATTTTGCAGCTGTGCCTTTTTCCTGTTTTGGTTTAATTTAATTTCTTTTTTTTTTTTGTTACTCCTCCACATGAAAGCCGGTAGCAAAGAGAAACATTTGTTACACAGCAAGCCCGGGCAACCAGGCAAATAACTATAGACTTTCCGATCGTATCATTTATCGGCAATCACACTTTTAACTGCTGGCGTTCTCTGCTACTCTGAACACGCTGCTTTATAAACCCCAATTATTTTGGCAAGAGCTGCTCTTCCAGTAGAAATATTATTGGTAAGTACATCGAAAGATCATGACAGATAACAGGGATAGGCATAAAGCTACCATGATAATAGTAGGAGGATGGCGCGACATCGGGGGACTCTGGGTTTGACCTGGAGTCTCCTGGTCAAGTGTCGCACCCCGGGTCTCCGGGTTGGGGAGCGATGTTTACCCATTCTCCTCCTACTACTCCCAGCCGGTTTAAAGGCTGTCTGAGGCTGGCCCTGTCCCCTAACAAAGTGGCTCCACCAAAAGACGGAAAGCTCTACCCTGGGAAGTCCCCAGTTATGGTGACAAGATGGTCCGCTGCCTCCTCGTATTCTGGGTCTCCACATGTAAGGCTGCCACAGCTAATACGCCGACGTACACTCAGCGATTGATATATTTTACGTCCTGTCACGTGACGCGCCATTGCCGTCCTTTGTGTTTTACGGTTCAGATATCAGCTGTGGGTTCCGTTCTCTTGTGTTGGCCATCAGGCTTCGCAGGGTTCGGCTCTACCACATTCTCTTTGTGCTAAACCCACAATCACGCATCGAGCTTACAAATGACCTACATTGTATCTCGCTTTCAGATACCTTCTGTGTCAGAGGGGCTTCCTTCTTCTTTTTTTTTTTAAAGACCAGTAACCTATTTCCCATCCCCCAAGAAAAAATGATGCTTACATCTGCATATATATTGTTGAGAAGCGAGATAAGTATCTCTATTATAGTCCATTTACTGTGTACGATGAATCAAGTGAAAGGATACAAATCCTTTACAATGATATTCTTTTCTTTCACTGGCCAATGGACCCCTCCAGGGAGAGACCCATAGGCAGGACTTGTCTATAACATGTAACGGGCAAATAGGACGGCAAAATATCCATATCTCTCACTACTCATCCTACAGCCCTGAAGGTTTGGATCTTTATATTATAGTGCAAGCTCTATGGTGAATTCTATATATTTACTGATCTGACTGCAGGAAAAACTGTTAAAACAAAATTAAAAAATCTCATCGTTCAACCTAAACGTTGGACATTGATCAGTAAGAAAAATACTGGAGGAAAAATAAGTAGAAAAGGGGGAACAAATTAATAAAAACTTTTATTCCCATAAAAAATAATAATTTGTACATTGTTACATTTTGGGAGGCGGTTTATAAGAAAGATGTGACTAAACTGGAAAAACTATAAAGGAAAGCTACATACTTGGATGATTTCGGCTAAGAGTAGTTAGTGTCATTGGATTTATTTACTTTAGAAAGCATAGAATATGGAAACCTTGCAGATCAAACACATTCGGCCCGTCTGGTCTGAGCGTTTCTCCTGCTGTAAAGACTCTGATCGTAATCACTAATCAGCCTTTGGTCTTGTCTTAGAAAAAATAAGTGCGGGGGCCAAAATAAAGTCATCTGTTCATTAAGAAAAATGTAAAAAGAACAAAAGAGTGAAGATTCATAGATGACAAAGGAAGGGATTCTTTACAGCGAGGACAGTAAAGGTGCGGAATTCACTGTTGACAGAGGAGTTTTTATCAGATACAATGGATGTCTTCAAAAAGGGTAAAACACAGAACACACAGGGCTATAAAGGATAAAAATAAACATTAATATTTAGAGCTTCTTTATCCAATGAGAAATCAGGATGCCTTTTGCTGTTAAGAAGGATTTTTCCCCCATGTGACATTTTGAAAAATAGCATAATTACATTTTTTTGTCTTCTTTTGGATTAAAAGCAAGAAGGGTCGGTAGAAAGGACTAACTTGATGCAATTAGGACTTTTTTTCAACTTAAATTACAATCACCTGACCTTAGCACAATTTGCAAATGTTCAGCTGTGGATAGCTCACTAAAATTATAAGATTCACAGTTCCATCTTCAACAGAGAAGGATGCTCTCCACAGTAAGGGCTGTAAAGCTCCGGAATACACTATTCTTTAGGAATAAACTGCATTCACAAGAAAAAGTTCCCCCTTATAATTTAAAAGTTAGTAATACTGGATTTATTCGAACTGCCCCTGGAATAACAGACTTTTTTTTTTCTCCCCTTTTGTGAGAAAAGTAGATGAATGAGTTTAAGGATTCTGGAAATTCGGAACTTGATGGGCATTTTCACCATAGCTTCTGTAATTTTTGGAAGAAGGTCTATGTCTGTTGGCCTGTGGACCATTGGAATAAATTATAGGATACTGTAATATCCAGTCTCACTTTTGCCCATGCTTCCTCTTTCTATATAGACAGACATACAATATAATATATAATGCATATATATTGATGTAACGCTGTTTGTACTTTCTATAATATGCACCGTATTCTTTCAAAAGTTTGTGAAAAAGTGTCAATAGTAAATGTATCAGAAGGCTCAGCATGTGCCAAAACATAATGTTTCTTGCCTAAATTAAGGTAGCTTAGTAATCAAATACAAAGTATCTAAAATATATGGGAAAATGAAACCAATCTTCCAAAAGCTAAATACAATTTTCATATATATATATATATATATATATATATATATATATATATATATATGTATATATATATATGATATATATATACGGTATATATATATATATATATATATATATATATATATATATACATTATTATATATTAGCTCCATTAAAAAACCTTGTTCAGATGAGCCTGTTTTCAAAGAGCATTTCTCAAGCGACTGAGCCAAGCGGAGAATCTACATTAGAATATCATGTAAAGCCAATCAAACAGGCGCGGCTTAAAATAAAATGAAATTAAAAAAATAACATATTTCTTACAAAAGGTTCATATAGAACACTGGTCATGAAGAATAAATAATAAATAATATAATAATAAATTATTTTTCATATGATTGTTCTGTAATAAAATGGATGGACTCTCCCATGATGATGTAATATGCTGTATATAGATTTTTTGTCTTGTTCTTGTCTATAAAATGTATTATGCAACATTATTCCAGGGGGGGTGATGGACTCCGGTTATCAAGAGTCAAAAGCCCACAAGGATTAATCAGTGATGGCCAATAGTAATTGTTTGATTAAATGTTAAACTCTTCAGGATACAGTTTGACCCCCTTCATTAACACTTTAACACAGAATCTGCCGGCAGATCGGCCCCACCCGGCCCCCGTCTAGTCACCCGTTTCTCCTGCTGTAAAGACTCAAACCCTAATCAGTCGTTGGTCTTGTCTTAGATTCAGGAGCCGTATGTCTATCCCATGCATGTTTAATACCCTCACTGTATTACCCTCTACCACCTCTGCTGGGTGGTTCTTCCATTTATCTACCACCTTCTCGGTAAAGTAAAACTGCCTTCCATAAAAACACAAGCGTTACCACCAGAAGTTGGAAAGACAAAGCATTTTTGAAACCCCTTAGAACATAATGCAAGCAGATACCATCTTTTTGTTGAGAAAATCCAAAAAAAACTAAATTAAAATATTCAATCCAGATCGTTCCATAACAAACTATTTTCTTAATAAAATAGAATAGTATGAGATTGAGTTTCCAATAACAATTAAATCTAAATTCTGGATTAAATATATTTTAATTATTAGATATCCTTTTTATATTGAGAATTAAAAAAAATGCAGAACACATTAGTAAATAGACAAGTATGTAAAAAAATACATAATAAATACTATTATAAAATAAATATATATAAAGGCAGCAGCTCAAAAATATATCCAACAAATACAGAAATGAATATTGTACATTTATTTTAATTTATTCTAGCTTCTTTATAATATTTATATATATTTATATATTTATATATTTTTTTATTAGCAGCTTTAACTGCATTATTAGAATATTGTAATATTTTTATACTTAAAAGCAACAAGTTAGCAGGGCTTGCATATATAACAGGGAAGTTGTAATGTCTGTTTTCTCCCCATTTATGACTTTATATTTTTATTATATGTGATATTAGTATGAGATTAAGTCTATTAGCGATTCGGAGTGAAATTCGTACCGCCTGTCAAAACCAAAAGATCCGGTACTTAATAGTGTTAATAATAATACCGCTATAATAAAAAAAAAAAGTTTATGGGTATATTTTATAATTAGTAGTAATATATTGATATATTATTGTTGATATATTATTTATTTATCATTATTTATTGATTTTTATAGCGCCATCATACACTGCAGTGCTGTACAATTGTATATATATATACTGCATGATGTAAAGGGCACTGGGTTTAACTATATATATTTTTAATTTTGTAATCATTTTTTTTCCAAGAAAAGCAAAAAAGCTTCTTTTCGGAGAGGTGTTACTCAATAAAAAAAAAAAGGAAAAATATTACCCAAGAAAATCAGACAGAAACAGGCTTTATTTAAAAATATAAATCTTTTTCTCTTTACAGGAAGAATGTAAATTAGGCGTATCCGGGGTTAAACGTAACGGCGCTCCCAGCCTTCTGTTACAAATAAGACCCTGACCCAGAAAATGATTGACATTTAATTTATACAGAAATATACTGGGAGGCGATGCTGCTTTCTTTATAATTTGTTTCCGTGTCCTCACCGCCAGACAAAGCTACACCGGGTCTTATGGATCCTTCGGCGTTTTATTGCAGATTTATATGAAATATTTAAATTATTAGATTTATATTATTATTATTTTATTATTCGGCCCCTCTAGTCTGCCGTTTCTCCTGCTGTAAAGACTCAAACCTTAATCGGTCGCTGGTCTCGTCTTACATTCAGAAGCCGTGCGTGTTTAAATCCCCTCACTGTATTACCCTCTACCACTTCTGCTGGGAGGCTGTTCTGTTTATCTACCACCACTTTATACATCTCTATAGTTCTATATTTGTCCGCCTATGTGTCTTATCTCTCTTTGATCTGCCAGCTTTAATACTTTTATCTCATTTAATCTTTGTTTGACAGCCTCATTTCTGTCCTGTGCATGTTTACATTTCCTTAATGTATTAACCAGAACCACTTCAGCTGGGAGGCTGACCCTCTTATGTACCACTCTTATTAAAATAAAACTTCCCTATGTGACACCTAAGACCCTGACCCTCTAGTTTTAAACTTTGTCTTCATGCATGACATTTCTCATAAATATATATACTCTTTATGTATTTCAATGTTCGTTTGTAACCCTTTCCTCTCACGTTATTATTTTGGAGTCTTTAGTTGAAGCTGATACTTTTTATTGAGCCAACATACAAAAAAAGATATAAAATCACATATGCGTTTGGGACCTCAGAGGTCTCTTCTTCATCACTTTCTATGTTGTCCCAATAAAAGTTAGTAAATTCAACTAAAGAGCACTTTCTCTACGGCTCATCCGGCTCTATCCGTTGTTACGAGCCCATGGGAGATTTGTCTAGGGAGTGAAAGGGTTAATTCCGCACCTCTAAGTTAAGACACCTCTGCTAACGATAAACCTAGAAACACAGAGAAAAGCGCATTTTATGAGATTCCTTTGTTTTTAGCAACTCTTTCATCAAATTCAAATTACACTGAAAGATCACAGAGGTTTGTAATACTCGTTCTGCTCATACAGTAAGACCCACAGACCCAAAAAGTTTTACATGTTCCCCTCTAGTTAGGCTTACACTACTGTTCAAAGTTTTAGAAAGAAAAGGACATTTTCTTCCATTAAAATAACATGAAATGGATCAGAAATCCAGCACAGACGGGGTTAACGTTGTAAATGACTATTGTAGCTGGAAACGTCTGTTTTTTAATGGAATCTCTTCATAGACATACAGAGGCCCTTTATCACTCCCATCACTCCTGTTCCCAATGGCCCTTTATCACTCCCATCACTCCTTGTCCCATGGCCCTTTATCACTCCCATCCACTCCGTGTTCCAATGGCCCTTTATCACCCCATCACTCCGGTTGTTCAATGGCCCTTTATCACTCCCTCCCAATGGCCTTTATCACTCCCTGTTCAATGGCCCTTATCACTCCATCACTCCTGTGCCAATGCCTTTATCACTCCCATCACTCCTGTGTTCCAATGGCCTTATCACTCCCATCACTCCTGTGTCCCAACCTTTATACTCCATCACTCCTGTGTCCCAATGGCCCTTTATCACTCCCATCACTCCTGTGTCCCAATGGCACGTTCTGTTCGCTGATCCAAGTTTAAGTTTAAAAGGCTTATTGATGGTTAGAAAGCTCACTGACCCCAAACTTTTGACCGGCCAGCAGTAAGCGTAAGTGGGGGGTGCTATCACCCACCACCCCACCGAGCATTTGCCCGGTTTGCCAGGCGGCCAGTCTGGGCCTGCTGTAGACACAGCTACGTACAGCTCAGACAGCCAGCCTGGCAGTGGATGTTAATATAGAATTTAGCCCTCGGGGGCCAAGTTTTGAAAGAGAATCCACCAAACTATGTCAGCCTTGGAACCTCAAACACAAATCTTCTATTCCGATGAGAATCTTTGGTCTTAAAGTTCTTAATATACTTGAAATGCATAGGAAATATTGTCAAGATTCCACCGGGCATGTTAGGGGTTATGAATAAAGTGTATTTCCTTTTCCAACTAGTTAGAGCGGTGCAATCACCATAGCAACCAATGGAATGCTTCACTCCACTTATATGTATCAGTCCTATGTGTTTATACAAACGGATATATATATGACCTATCTATCTATACATATCTATATGTCTCATACCTACCTATCTATACATATCTATGTGTTCTATATGTATCCAACCTATGTATTTATACAAATGGATATATATATATGACCTATCTATCTATACATATCTATATGTACCAGTCCTATGTGTCTCTACTTATCTTTATGCCTCAGGCCTATCTATACATATCTAAATTTCTCAGACCTCATACCTACCTATTTATACATACGAATATATATAGGACCTACGTATCCATACATATCTACATGTATGTGACTTATCTATGCATATGTAAATACATTAGGCTGTATCACTGAAAACATTGATTTGGATCCTCTGTTGGGATAAAGCCGCCATAACAGCAATAATTCAGAGAGGGTTAATATCGCCCCATAGAGACCCCAGCGATGGCAGAGTCAGGCGGCGTTATATGATGAGCGTTATAACAGATGTTGACTTTAGAACTTTTGATCTTCCTGTAAACAGATTGTCAGAACTGTGTGGGCTTATTCCGCCCCAATACCACGTTATCTTTTATCTGTATTTACGCTTCACACTGTCGTGATGTAAATGCCCATGCGTCTGCTTACAGGGGGATCCGAGATCTAATGCCGAGGCTTCTAAAAAGCCCCCTTAAACGCCAATAACGAGTTAATGACCTCAACGATCTTACCTTTAAATAACTATTTATATATACTATGGAGCCACTCAAACATACAAAAATATTGTTTTGGGTGTTTTTGCGGATAAATTTAGCATAGAAATAAAATTTGTACCTACGTCAAAATAAATCAACGATATACGATCTGCAACAAAAATGGCCGCCCAAAAAATATGTATTCCTCTAAATGACTGAGAATGCAGAGCCGTGTTAGAAACCTCGCTCTATAATCATAGAATTTACTATACAATATATACATACAATATGTCGGTTAAGTGGCAAAAAAAACATGAATAAAGTCTAGTTTTGTAACTTAACGCGACCCCTCATTTATGGTGAGGGAATGCAAAAATATAATATAGCGTTTTATTAATCAGCCTTTTTTTTTCATGATTTTTATCGTAATAATCCTATATTTATCATAAAAATACCTTTTTATCATAATAATCCTACATTTGTACTTCGGAAATACAGCAGATTAGGTCTGCGCCTTCCTCTCAGCGTTTCCACCGGAGGCTGCCCTGAACACCAATGGCGAGACCCCCTCGGCTTAAAACAGAAAACTAGTGCAGGCGCCCCTTTAAATATACAGAGAAATGATCTAAAACAATACAGAATTCCTTTGAATACATCATTTTTTGGGCAATACACCTGTAAAATTTGATAGGTTCGAACCACGCTCTGTTTTAAAAAGATTTGTAGAAACCTGACGCGTTTCGCTCATTTATAAAGGGCTTCCTCGGCTGGAACACATGACCTATAATTTACAGCATGCATAAAATGATAGATCGTAGAGGCACTCATTGTATCTATAATATTGCTTAAAACGACCCTTGATACTTGAGTACCGTTTTAAGCAATATTATAGTAATATTTTTAGTTTTTTTTAAAAAAAGCATGTCCAGAAATGGTTGTTTTTTATTTTACCTGCTGCCGGGACTTTTGTCAGCAGAAATGCCGATAAAGGGATCCACTTGGACCTCATGGTGACTGCGAAATAAAAGACAAAGAACCAGCGCTGGCATCCACCTGCCTGAGAAGCTTGCGCGACTGCCTCACCCACACGGCTCTGCTACGACAGCAGCCCCGGAAACGGAACATCTCGAGCGTCTCTTTTCGTGTTGAGTTGTTCAGCGACCGACACACAGACCACAGTTGGATTCTCTCACCGCTGCCGCTTCAGTATCTCTCTTCCTTTTTCCTCTCTGTTTGGAAGCTGTGTTTGACGTTGATAAGGAACGCATTCGATGTGAAAGCCTAACTTAGTGAATACATTCATTTAGCCGACAAAAGTATTTCTTACTCTTTTTATAAATAAACCTACGACATCCCTCATCGAGAAGGACAATGTGCGAGAAAAATCTGGGGGGGGTTTCTTTTCTTATATAAACAAAATAAACAATTAAACAAAAAGGCAAATTATTAAACTTTTTAAAAAACTAACTAAATGTGTATTTTTCATTTTTTGCATTTGTCCTTTATTATTTAATGTGTCGATAAGAAATAATACAACTACTAATAATAACAACTATTATTTTTATTATTATTAAGGATTTTCTTGCCTGTTGACCACACGGTGACAAGTGCTGAAATTGCAGGAAGGGGATGACCTAAAGGAAGTTCAGGCATTTAAATCGATTCAAATGTAACAGTGCTCAGTGCAAACACCGATACGCAGTATCTGCCACCAAGAAGCCTGTGACGCCAGCTTCTTCTGACAAAGGGGACCGCAGTCAGTTCCTTACGACCCCCGGTTACACATATGCCGAGTGAACGAGCAGCTGTGTGAGTGCCTTTAGGGCCACAGGGCCAGTTAAGATATATATACCATAAAAGTTCTTCTCAGAATAACTAAGATCACTGTAATCAGCAACTTAACAACAGGAGAGGGATAACTTAAAAGGGAGGAACACTAATGCAGATCCTTAGGGCTCCCATCATATACATATTAGGTTAAGGTGACCAGATTTTTAAAATGAAATCCGGGGACATTTTTTTAAAATTGGCAAATGGTTAAAAAAAAACATTTTATAAGCAAATTCTTTTCAAACTATATTTGCAATGTATTTGGTATGTGTTTATGAAGTGATTGTATGATATATACGTTATTTTGTGCAGGGCCGGACTAAGAGCATCCTGGGCCTGGTGCTGCGCATTTTGGCGGCCTTTTTATGAATATAAATTAAATTATATTAATTAATGAATATAAATTAAAATCCCAACACTAGGGATGCACCTAAATGAAAATTCTGCACCGAAACTGAAAATTCAGGATTCTCCTGGCCAAAACCAAAATGACCCACATCTTTTAAAAAAATAATAAAAATAAATAACCACACTTTTATTAAAAGTAACACACCAAAATTGGACAAAAAAATCAATAGCAATCACACTCCTGTAATGCACAAGCAGCCAATACATGCTGAAATCTGTCTAGCTGCCAGCAGTATGGGGTCTTACACATCCATGCTTAAGCACAGGTATTCATTCATTTACTCATTCACAAACATTCGTTCACTCATTCATTCACAGATACTAATTCATTCCCTCAATCACGCATACTCATTCATACAGACCACCTATACTATTATTATTATCATCTTTTATTTCTATAGCGCCAACAATTTACGCAGCGCTTAATACAATCCATATATTCAAGGGGTCTGACAAGACGAGAATTGACAGACTGAGACAAACTGATACATTAGGTGGAGAGAGCCCGGGTCGCAAGCTTACAATTTTGAGGATAGATATATATTATATATTGTAGATATCAACCAGACACTATACAGTACACCATAGATATGTATTAGATACTATAAACAGGGCCGGCCTTTGGGGTGTGCGACCTGGGCGACTATAGATATCTAATATCCAATACATATCTAAAATATCCAACATCCAATGCATATCTATATTATCTAATACATATCTAAAATATATAATATCCAATACAAAGATTTAAGCTGAGAAAAGTACTAACCGGGTCGCCCAGATATCTTTTGGTCAGAGCACAATATAGAGACGACTCCATACTGTGTGACCCTGAGAATCTGCCCCCTCACCCTAAAACCCTGAATTTGGGATTAAAAACTCAGGCGCAAACCAGAAACATATTTTCAGAAACATGTTGGTATTTTTATGTCACCATTGTGAAAGATGTTGGCTGAAAGTGGTGGGAGTTAAAGGCCTTCACATTTGACATAAAAGCCTGAACAGTAATCTCAACCAAATGATGTTCCAGCTACCAGATCCCCAGCGCAAAGGACGCTTCTGTCACACCTGTACCGCCATCTAGTGGTGAGATGTGATACTACACTTTCAGTGTCTTCACGTTTCTGTGCATTCAGATTCGTACAAATTGCACATTTACATATTTTTTCTAAATTCGTTGATTCGTACAAAGCATCAAAAACGAGGCCGGAACCCGTGAATTGTATGAAAACAAAGCAAAAAGTTCAGAATTTTCCTTTGACATTTGTGGGTCCACATTGCAGTAATGAAATGTTTATGTTGTAATATTTCAGACAACTGTATTAATCATTAGTATGTGTTCTAACTAATCTAATAAACACCCCGATTCCTTATCATACTGCCTTGTGGTAAATCATAGAATGGCTCAGCCTTAATGACATAGCCGCACACTGTGAGTAATGAAAGCTTATGGAGGAACGGACTTCATTAGCATTGCCATAAAGCATCAGCTCAGTGCGGTGTTTGAGCAGGAAAGTCACCCAAAATATCACATGACTGAAAAAAGGTGTGCAGATGTTTACTTGAGCAAAAATAAATATAACCAAATATTTAGTAATGCAAACCTACATTACTGTATACCTGGCTGTATTCAGTGGCGTATTTTGGGGCAGCAGCTCCCCTCCTGCCACATAAACGGGGGCAGATCTTCTGCTGGGTGATCAGGCTCTCAGGTACCCCACTGCTCCAGCACCGGCCCTACAAACACTGCAGTTGGGGGTCTTCAAGCAGTGCTTCAAGCAGCCAATCAGTGTCAAGAAATGTTGGACCGCGGAAGAGAATGGCAGCAGCAGAGTTGCAGCTTCTACATCAGGCATGCAGTAAAATCTGAACTGCATGAGATGAAATATGGGTACGGGAGTCCCTGTGGGGTTGGCTATTTCAATTACCTGTTTCTCCAAGTAAATGTACTAAAAAAAAAGGGAAAAAAATAAGACTAAATGGTTTCATGAGTGCTTCTCAATGGTTTAGATTTTTAGTTGTAACGCAGTTCAGCCGGAAGTGCGTTTAAGGAGGATAACAACGGAATAATTCATAATTCTCAGGATTCCAGAGGGACCATAATTGCCTCTTCGTGTACAGTAAGCGTTTCATGACTGCTTGCTGAAAATCTCAGAAAGTCTGCGCCAGGAAAGCTCGGGGCTCGAGTGTCCTTTTATAAGATGCCATTAATTATTTCATACAATTGAGATTTTATTCTCTATTTGCACATATTCTGTTAGAAATGATACTGTGAAGAAAACACAGGTCTTTTCCATTTTGTTTGCTCACTTTATGTTTTTTCCATGCTACCCCAAACCATTCAAATGTTTGGGGTCCCTTAGAAAGTTACTTTCCCATCACTCCTGTGTCCCAATGGCCCTTTATCACTCCCATCACTCCTGTGCTCCAATGGCCCTTTATCACTCCCATCACTCCTGTGTTCCAATGGCTCTTATCACTCCCATCACTCCTGTGTCCCAATTGGCCTTATCACTCCCCATCACTCCTTGTGTTCCAGTGGCCCTTTATCAACTCCATCACTCCTGTTCCCAATGGCCCTTTATCACTCCCATCACCCTGTGTTCCCAGTGGGGCCCTTTATAACTCCCATCACTCCTGTGCTCCAATGGCCCTTTATCACTCCCGTCACTCCTGTGCTCCAATGGCTCTTTATCACTCCCATCACTCCTGTGTTCCAATGGACCTTCCATAGACATGGAAAATGTCTTTTTAGTCATAAACTTTTTAGTAAAACTTTTTATAAATGTAAAATGTATTCAACATTTCCTGGATATACCCAAAAACCCAAACTCGGTATACATCGATCCGCCATGTTTTTGAGATGTTATGGGGTCTAAAAATGTGATTTCCAACTTGGATTTTTTTACTGATGGATTTACTGGGCCCATCTCTCATTTGAGGCAGTAAAGTGGTTCCATATTTTCATTTAATGATGCTCAAAATAATAATAGTGATCAGGCGCTTAAATATAATTAAATAATTGAACAATTGTGTATATATATGTATAGATATAAATTAAATACAGGTGAATTTATAAAAATGCAGCAAACACTATTAGGATAATCCCAAAAATACCTATCAAAGTAAATAAAAATAGACAAAAAGTGTTGCGCCTAAAATTGTAATAAATAGTGATTTGTTGAATCAATATATGTGCAAAATAATAAAAAAGAAAAATTAATACTTATATTGGTTTTCAGTTTTCTTTCGTTGTATCAATATCGCGTATCAGTATATAGGAAAAGAAAAAAACAAACAAAAAATCATAGTGCTTTCCGCAAATTATGTGAAAATCGAATATATCTTGATATGGTGTTCCACTCACGTGAAAATGAGCAATGAGTTTGCTCTAACTTGTTGGGATATGTAGCGAGAAAATGCCGGCTTCGTTCCCGCCAAACAAATTACTTTGGAGATACCCTCCTCGAGAGCTTGCGTCGCCACGCAGCCACAATCCGTACACAGCCGCATTTGATCGATATACGAACAAGGAGGCAGGGAGGTGAATTATAAATATAT